>CAXBUK010000020.1:0-292500 GCA_963978885.1 Nemotelus pantherinus
GATATAGTGGCGAGACGTCTTGTAGACAATGACAATTTAAGTCATTCCGAAATTTTAAAAATAGCTTGTAACACACAAATTACTTTCAATCGAATTGCTCCATCTAATTTACTTTTACATTTATGAGTTATTGTTAATTACTATTGTACTGAGCTGATGAACATTAAAATAAATTGGAATTGTTTGGAGGAAGCGCGGACAAGTGGAAGAAAATTATTTTATGCCCTCTACTCACCTAGATTGATTTTATGGAGGAAGTAAACCAATATTTGCCAACTAAAAAAATTAGCAGCGTACATGACATGCACTTTAATATGTAATTCGGTATATTGCCCTCCGTAACATACTGTTTTAAGTTTTCATTGTTCTTATGAAAACAAATTGTTTAACTAATATTAATCACTGTTTACATCTCTAGTTTTCAAACCTTAACAGAATTACCTTACTACAGTGCCACAAACGATACTTCGCTTACCGTCCAAAACCCATCGAATAAATTGCATCAGAAACACCGTGGTCACATCCACGAAGTACGTGCAAATAGAAAACGTTTATAATCAAATTACAAAGTCAAAACTTACCGCGCGCAAAGCAGTTTTTTCAGTTCTAGAAGTTCGCATCGACTTTGGAAGCATCACTGGCAGTGGCTTACATGTTCTACGATGACCTTGTGATGTAGCAAGCCGTATGAGCTCTCGCGTATGTTTTTTTTTTGGAAACGGCGTTTATATGTTTTTGTGAGGTTGGAAGTGGCATACATGTTTTCGTGTTCTCCAGAGCATTTTTCAAACTTTCACATGTGATCACCGATTTATACAAAAATAGACACCAAGAACGGCGGAAATTTTCGGATGTTGTGTGACGATTTTAGAGATTCGCGAAATTTTTGACTAGTGCAGAGCATCCTTTTGTGTGAGCTTACTCATTATATGGTTATTTAGCAAAATTAATTCGAACAGAAAATAGATATACCAATCAATATGCTCGCGTATCGCGTAGCGTTACAGACTAACGATTTTCCGGGCACGTTACTATCATATCATTTATTATTCCGTGTGCATGCATGTAATTGATACCTGATGATGATGTCTCGCTGGCGAAGCTCCACACTCGCCTATTGCCATGTCCTATGAAATTTCCAAGCATAATGCAAATGAAAATCGATAGCATTGCAGTGTAATTGTCGTTTCGAAGCATGTTCACAGGATAATTACGGTTGAATTGCATTAGTTTTTGGATTTTGTTGAAACAAAAATTTTTGGTTTGGTTTTTAAGGAAGTTTGTTTTTTCTAAAAGTAGTCTTAGTTTTTTTGGATCATGTTTGGCCATCGCGCGCATCGGTCACATTATTTAGTGGACACACGAGAGAGTACACACTATTTTGTGGCCTATTCGAAAAAATTTCATATCAATAAACGTTCAAGATAATTTGATTAGAATGAATTTGACATAATGCATGTTAGAAGAAATTTGTGGCAAAAATTAATTTGCATCTTTTCTCATTCGTCTCGGTCGAATGTTTTTTCGGAAAATAAGTTCTTTGCAAACGTATGAAAAAATAATGAAAATTCAGCTTTTTTCTCCAAAACAATTTGGACAAATTTCGAATGCAGCCCCAAATCGCAAGTGAGACTCCATTTGCAATTTGGCATTTCGCATGGAAAACGTTTCCGAGGCGTTGTTGAGCTTTCATTTAACCCGGAACACTTTTTTTCGTACGTATGCAACAAACAATTTACGGGATCGAATACTAACCTGATAAAATCATCTTCTCCACCGCTACGTAATTGACCATCCTCGCTTCCCGAATTATCGTAACGTCGGTGGCTACTCGTCATAATGGCGTGAGTGTAGTGCTGAATCACACTTTCCGCTTGCCACAATCAACTTTTTCCTCAAATTTCAAACTTTCGACTGCGACTGTTCCAAGCCACGTTGAAATACGTTATGATTATTTAAATGATTATGTGATACAATTTAAAGAATACTTTGAAATGTGAAAGTATATGAACATTTATGAACTCTCTAATGCCTATACCCGTCGAGTTTTGAAATGAAAATGGTGGTTCGCAAGATGCTCTTGAGATTTGACATTAGAGTGTGGGCTGTGGATGGTCCTTGGTTACAGCGGCGCTGGATTATTGGTTAGATGGTGTTTGGTTACAGCGACGAATGGATGTGGATGGTGTCTGGTTACAGCGCCGCGGGATGGATTTTATTATTTTAGGTTAGGTTGCTAGTAATAAGAAAGTCAGTCTACTGTCTGGTAGGATCAGGAATTTGGTTCGGTAATTATTGAAAAATAAATATAAGCAATCACATATGTGAAAAAACTCGGCAGCCGCAGAATCTAATCATGTAAGTTGTACATGTGCTGTTGATTAAAATAGAGCTAATAAAGAACTTATGATTAGCCCAAATTAAATTAAATGCGGCTCAGTTCCAGTGGAATAAAAATTGCAAAACTGATACAATTGAACAAATAAGTAGCATAATTTGTCGTTTTCCTTTATGGTTTAGTGTATTAATCAAAACCTTTAATTTTTTTAAACATTAATCAATATTAATTTTAGTTTTAAACATTAAACGAAACCTTATTTCCCAACTGAGTTGGATATATTAAGGCAGTAATAATCATGAATAAATTCAATTATCGAGCAAAAGCAATTTAAATTAAAAGGTCTGTTCCCGTACTTCAGTAAACTGCAGCAGTAACAGAATTTGGCAGCTGGCTTCTTTTTGCTGCAAAATTTGGCTTGCATTTGGCTTGCAGCATAAATACGAAAACGACTTGCTGCGATTGAATATATTATAATAGATTCAGGTACGGGAACAGACCTAAAGTAGAACGTTCTTGTTACTTGTGAATAAAGATATTAGGTCTGTTCGCGTACCTGAATCTATTATAATATATTGAAATAGATTCGCAGCAAGTCGTTTTTGTACTCTTGATGCAAGCAGAAATTTGCCACAAAAAGAAGCCAGTTGCAAAAATCTGTTGCTGCTGCAGTACACGAACAGACCTTATATATTTTCTTGGTTTTCTATATTTATCCGACGAATCCGTTTTCTATGATAAAATACTTATAAATATTATTTTAGGTCCCTAACACCAAAAACTATCTCTTCAATCATTAAACCGCCAGGTTCAATGACTGCGTTTTGCCTCATGCGCTCAATGAATATCGACAGTACCGATAACTTTCATAAATCTGAACGACTGCAGCAACAACTCGATTCTGCCAAGAAACGGTTGAAATGGCGACAAGAACCCTGGGAAAAAACGGACGCTTGGTACAGCAAATTTAAATTGTTTAGCAATGATGATCAAAACTCCGACTTTATTTCGGCTCTTCAACAACCTATTGACTTGACGCCCGGTGCAATGTCGAAATGGTGGAAAAAACGCAATGAAAAAATCGAACGCCAACTACAAATGTATCTGCCGGAACGTCATCAGATCCTTGGCAGTGATTTGGCTTCGGCACATTTTATCCTGTACCGTGGTGGGACAGTAAAATTTGAAAATCACCCTGTGTGGGTTCGAGCTGATGAGAATCGTGAATTTAAACTGCCTAATAAGTACGACCCGAAATACAAATTGGAAGCAATCAAATGCGATAACATGACATTGTACTATGAAGGTCTAGAGAACTTGCGAAGGTTGCAGCATTTGAAGTTTTTATCGTTCCGAAACGTGGAAACATTCGATGACTGGTGTTTGGATCGTGTGTCGGGTGCGGAGAATCCAAAATTAGAAGTTTTGGATTTATCTGGCACATTGATAACAGACCGAGGATTGAGTGCTCTATACAGGCTTGAAAATTTAAAAGTTCTCATTGTCGATGACACGAAATCATCCTTAGCGTTTGAATTAAGCTGTGCGATGCTTGAGGAAGTCAAGCCTAAATTGCAGATAAAGTCAGCTCGATATATTCATAATAATTGAAAAATACAGATGCACATAGGTGTTTTTATATTGTTAAGATTAAGCTGATCTTGTTGGTTAGTATTTATTTGAACAAATGAAAATGATTTGATTACGAAATGTAATTTTTCTTCTTCGAAATCAATATTTCTCCCAATAGAATAAAATAATTTAAATTATTTTTGTTTTTCCTCCTTCCTTCCACTCTATCAGCATACACAGTCCGTGTGCGTCATTTCCCCCTCGGGTAAGTGTTTCATAGTGCTTCCCAGACAACTAGTTTGTTGGTATATGGGACAGCACAATTCTTATAAATATGGTAGAACTCTCTTTTCGTGTCTCTTGATTGCCTTCATTGGCATGCGTACAGAGAAAAGTATACACATAACTCTGGGTTTATTGTCATTGTGCGTAATTGTTAAGTTTTGATGTGCAATTTTGTTTTCTTTGAATTTCACGATGTTGCTTACAAGGCGTTTATTTTTTTTATTTTTAAGACGTTTATTTTTTTGCTGGAATATAATGTATTTGGTTTTGTGGATATTTACAACGAGCTTGCTCTGCCGCAGCCATCTGAAGTATTATCCAAATCCGTATTTATTGTATTTTGGATGGCGGACTCATCTTTTCCAGCGTGCAATAGGAGTGTATCGTCGGCAAACAAGACTATTTTACCAGAAAGCCTGAGATCTTGAACACTGTTTACAGAGATAAGGAAAAGTATAGGCCCTAGGATTGACCACTGTAGAATACCTTTGATTATAGAACATTTCTAGCTTGTTTTGTCACTTTTCTCCTATCCAATAGATAGTTTTTAATAACGAATTTCAGTTTAATGCAAATTCCATTCTATTCTAGGCGCAGAAACAAAATTTCGTGGTAATTGCTATCAAAAGCCTTTTTCAGGTCGCGTCAAGGGTGGCCACAGTAGTCCTGCTATGCTCCTAGCAGCCATGCTGCATTGGAGCTAAAGCTGATGTTTCTTTGAAATAAATACTTATTCGAGCAGTTGTGGCTCTTTCAAACACTTTACTTAACACACTGGTGACAGCTATTGGACGATAATATGAAGGATTCAAAGGGTTACCTCCTTTTAAAGCTGGTGTTAAAGGTACCGAATTTTAAGTGGTTGTTTATGATTTCTACTAAAACCGTAGATATTTGCTTCTTAAGAATTTTGATGTCTGGTGTTATATTATAGATTCGTGCAGAAAAACCCTTTTTATAAATTGTCGATTATTTCAGCCACTTCACTTCCGCAATCGCCTCACTAGAGGAGATCAATGATCCACCTATCTGTAACTCCTTGATGCATGATGTGGTTTGAGCTGTGCCTTTTAGTGCTTTTACCAGTTCATATAATACTCTCCAGTATTAAGCGCTATTTCCGCTTGAAGCTTCAAATCTTTTAGCATACATTTTTTTCCTCTACCTTTACTATTCGATTTGATTGGTTTTGTAAATACTGGTAGTTTTGCCGCTTCACCACACAGTTGGGATCTGCTTTCCACTTTTTATAAGCTTTCCGCTTACGTCTGAATATATCAATAAAGCTTTTTGAGGTCCACGATTCATGTCGAACCTTTACCTGCTTACTAGATGTTGCTTTAATTTTAGCTTCAGATAGAATTCTTATCAGTTCCTCAATATTTACATGCTCTTTGCTGTTCAACTCCTGCGACACATATTTCACGAACTCAATCTTGTTGACAGTGCTGATCGTTATTTTTTTCGGAGGCAATTTTTCTTTAAGGCAAGTCCCGATCACTATATTCAGCATCTTATGATCTAAGTCAGGCCATTCATCATCATTATAAGTAACTCGCTCCACCAGGACTGAATTTCTTACAACAACATGATCAAGTAAGGTCTTCGAGGTTTCAGTAACACGTGTCGGTCTGATGGAATTTATTTGAACTGCATTGTTATGTTCTAATATATTTATAGGCTTTTTCAACATTTGACGAAGACAGAAGGTCGACGTTTGCGTCGGCTATTCGGCTATTGTGATGACCTTTTCGTGAGTAAAGATGATCGATGTAATTTAGGAAGGAATGATAATCCTCGAATGGGGCTTTGTAGAAAGTGTCAATCTTAATGTTCTCTAGGTCCAGTTTAAGTTCCACTATGATTGTGTTGAAGACTTCAGACGTTGTGATAAGCTTTGATCCTATTGGTCCTAAATATTGCTGTATCCCGTCTTTTCAGGAATAACTAGTGTATCCATTGGGTGTTTATAAATGCTCTTCATTTTATTACATCCAAATTTCATCAATAACTACACTGATGTCATTCGTAGTTAGATGTACGTTTAAAACATCGAATTTATTACGAATGCTCCTTATAATGGCGTACAATATTTTTAATAACTTGCTTTGATTCATTAGGACGTGGATTAGGAAGTATAATCTATCTTATGTTCGTTAATTGCAATCATTTTTTTGTATTCTGGACATTCGTAACTATCAGCTCGGATATTCTTCTTTTGAGAACAGTTTATACATTTTAATGCAGTATCTGTGCAAGCATTTGTCTGGTGGTTACCAGCACATTTAGCACAAATTACCTTTTTTCTGATAATTTGTAGCATCTCGTGATGTAATGGTCCTCGACAAAGAAATGTGTCCCGAAAATCGATGTTTGAGATTTGATTATGGCAATCATCCTTAATGAGTTCCAGGATACAAAGGGGGAGGCTAACGGCTAGAATAAGGTAGTTTTGCCCGAACAGTTTCAATTGTTTTCGAAGGCCAGTATACATCCTTCGGTAGTTTATTGGGCAAAAAGCTAGTTTAAAGCCAATAAAATTACATATTAAGAGTACATCTTTAAATAAGTCTTGGTGGTATCCAATTGTATATTGACGAATGTTTGCCTTTTCCTCACTCTGCAAAGGAAATTTTCGCTGCAGTACAAGTACAGTTTAATTACACAAAAATGATTCCTTAAAATTTATTGACACAAAAACAGTATAAACGGGCATATATCTCTTGTTAAACTAACCATTGAAATATCATTGTGGTGGTTTTGTTTTCATATATTCAGCTTTAATCGTCTCTCTATCCCCAACTTCAGGTAGATAAGGTGTTATACCTCGAAAGCGCCTATCACTTCGGACTTTATTCTATTCGAAAACAAAAAGAAAAATACAAAATCTACGCCCGAACACCGTGCATTCAAAATTACCCAAAACTCCTTGCAATTGTTATAATTCACAAAATAGATTTCACATTTCTCTCGATCGAAGTTGCTTTTGTTTAAACATCTAAATGAAAGTTCTTGTTCCTGAAAAGGATACGAGCATAGTTGCGGTTCAGAATTATTTTAGTACTAGGAAGTGAATATACTCGAACCTTCAGACATGGATTATCGCGCTCGGCGTTCGAATTTTTAGGCATTGTTAATTTGGATAATTTGGTCTTTTGAAAAGTTTAAAATAATGAAACTTTGTATTTATGTAATAACGTAGGTACGTATTTATTTACGAAGAGGTTATCACAAATTCTTCGCCGAACGTCAGAAATAGCAAGAAAATAATGAAATCAGCTGACCCGCGCGAGAGCCAAGAAGAAAAAAGCTCCAAAGAACCTGCAAAGAACCCAAAGAACACACTTCGTTGACATTTCGCTTATCAGCTGGAGATTAATGTCAACTCCATTGCAGAAATCTCATCTTCTCACTGTCCGATGTAAATAACGAGTGTAATCTAATCGGAATTGAATCATGTCGATATCGGTGGAAATCAAACTGAAACGACTCAATAAAGTTTATCACGAAGGTGTAAGAGATACTTCTACCGAGATAATTCTGTATGAATTCAACTAATTGGTTAACTTTCCAATTTTAGGAACTTTTAGTTGGTGTCGTTCAAGTGAACTGTAGCACCGAGTCGAAACATGAGGGAGTAACTCTGACCATGGATGGCGTAGTCAATTTGCAATTAAGCAATAAAAACTTTGGAATTTTCGAAGCATTCTACAATTCGGTTAAGCCAATTCAACTTCTAAATACCACTCTGGAGTTGAGTGCTCCTGGCAAGCTGTCTTCAGGACTATCGGAATTTCACTTTGAAATTCCACTAACTACTAATAAAGAACCGAAAATGCTCTATGAAACATATCATGGTGTTTTTGTGAATATCAATTATCATTTGAAATGTGAAATCAAGAGAAATTTTCTGGCAAAAACGGTGCAGAAGACTCAGCAGTTTTGTATTCAATATAAACCGGATAGCGAACCTGCTGCTAGTACGGAAGTTAATTTCAGCATAAGTCCTGAAACACTACAGAAAACAGCTAAGGAGAGAATCACAATTCCGAGATTTTTGATAACAGGGAAACTGGATAGGACAGAATGTTGTTTAACAAAACCTTTTACGGGATTTGTAAGTAAAGTTTTGTTTTGTATGGTTGTTGGCTAGTTCGATCTATTTACCTAATATCATTTGAAATTGTCTAATTGCACTGTGTTTGAGTTCTTCAATGAAGAAGGCTAACTATTTTGTTCGAAAAGTATCTAGTAACGAACAAGAAGTAGTTGATATTACAAATTATAATAAGAATATATTTTAGAAACAATAGCCAGGCTTAAAATGTAATTTTGCCTCTCAAAATACTCAATTTTTATTTTCAAAATATCCAATAAAAGCCGAACATTAGGGCAAAAATGAAATAATTGATAAAACAAATGCCTAAGCTCAAGGATATCTATCACCTCAAAAGCATATTTGCTCGTGTTTTCTCTTGCGATGGAAAACGTATCGTTTTTTTCACAGTTCCTTAGCAAAATCATAACTTGTTTCTTGCGTGGCGACTGAAAAATAACGCCTACCTATATTTAAATTAATTTCAGGTAACCGTTCAACATACTGAAGTTGCAATTAAATCAATTGAAATTCAATTGGTACGTGTTGAAACATGCGGTTGTGCTGAAGGATATTCACGTGATGCAACCGAAATTCAAAATATACAAATAGCCGATGGGAATGTTTGCCAAAAAGTCCAAATACCAATTTTCATGATATTTCCACGGTTGTTCACGTGTCCGACGTTAATAACGAAAAATTTTAAAGTCGGTAAGTATAATTATTTTGGTATAGTTCTATTGCATATTATAGAAAAAAATGTTTTATTCTCTCTTTTTCTAGAATTTGAAGTTAATTTAGTCGTTGTGTTCAAGGATGATTACTTAGTAACGGAAAACTTTCAGATTGTGTTGAAGAGATTTAATAAATCATAAGATTGATATTGGACAGGCAGTCCAAGACCGTGGAAAATTATTTTGTATGTAGAAAAAGTAATCTTGCATTGAGAATTAAAATGATAAGAATGATTTTCGAGTACTCTAGTCAGAAAGTTCTGTGAAATTGAATGGAATTCAAGTAGGGGCCTAGTTTCATATGATTAAGGTTAAAGAGTACATTGCCTCGAAACGTAAACACTATATAACCATATCTACTTTTTTTATTTGCTAATATGTTTCTCATTATTATAATATTAACTGGACATAACTATGTGCATGAAAAGTAAAAGCATAGAAATAGCGAAATAAAATAAGCAAAAAGTTGGACTTTACATGAAATATATGATTCTATTTTGTTATAAAATGATATTATATCAAAGAGAATTATTATCGAGCGGAAAGAGAGGCATTAAATATCTCTCACGATCAAATAGGTAGCAGCATCTCACCTATAATGGCGGCTCCAAGCTGTATCTGCCTACCAGGGTAAAATGACATGAAAGAAAATTTGCTAAAACTAAGAAACGTGGCGTTTTAAGTGCTCAGTATTCGCTTATTGTGATTGCAAAAAGTAAACCTGGAAAATTTGCTGCGTCACGCAAGTATGTATACTACTTTATCGTCAAATTGAAAATGAGAAAAAAATATCCAAGCCGTATGAGCAGCAGGCACAACGTAAGAAGTTAGTTCCTAACCAGCGTCACAGCGTAAGAAGTTAGTTCCTAACCAGCGTCACAGCGTAAGAAGTTAGTTTCTACGCAGCGTACCAACTCCGTATATGGATACGGACCAAAATTCCAATGCAGTGTTGGCATCACTAGCTACATTGTAGCTAGATTTAGCTGCAAAAAGAATCTGTTTAGCTACAAAATTTTTCATTTAGCTATTGGCGACAAATTTAGCTACTAATTTATAGATTATAAATAAATTAAATTTTTGATTTGATTGCATTAACTTTCACTAGTTTATTAATATTTAAAACACCCAGTGCTTGAAAATAATTTCCTCAAATTTTAAGGTAATCGGTAATGCTTTGGGTAGTACAATAAGTACTATGTAGCGAATGTATGATTGGGGTGTGTGTGTGTCTTAGGACATCTCCGAACCAGACCGAAGTCCGGAACCAAGATGGCTAAGGTCCAACAGGAGTGAATGGCTACTGCCATTCGAGAGACAAATTAAAAAAAAAGAATTTCCCCGAGAAATGGCCGTGAAGGCCCCTCGTCCGCTTTAGCGGAGCACCCTTTAACCAGCCCCGACGGATGCTGGGGTGCCGCTTTGCAAGCTCGCTGCGGCTGGGGTGGGTTCATGAAAAATGAGGTTGGTAAGCTCTCAAGAGAAACGGGATGCTACGTATTATTCATCCGTCATAATATCGTAGCCGCAAACTTGTATAGAAAAATACCCAACGGACTAAAGGGGGCATAGTTCAGTTAAGGAAACCACCCTTGGCTCTGCAACATGGGCTGACTATGCAGACCCAGTGCTCGTGACGACGCACGGAGCCAGAAAATTGAAAATCTAAAACGGAACAACGGGAAAAACGCTGCCTCTCTCTTCAGAGGAACCCGGGTGAGGCAGACAGCCCCGGCCTCCCGATGGTGGTGGAGCCCTGACCCCGATGGTCTGGGGTCCTCCACCCACTGATATTGGCCATTATCAAAATCCAAAAGCCAATACAAAAATGAAAACTAACTTGTTTGGCCAATATCCCTCCCTTTAAAAGAACGCTGAAAATTCACAAAAAAAATTATGTCATTGGCCAGCCAGGCCTTGCGTGGACCCTGAAACAGAAGAGAACTTCTCGGGCTTTCGCCCAATAAGAAGGCCAAGGTTTTAAGTAAACATTATTATTCAATAAAAAAAGAGAAGAAAACCTGATAACAATCAGGTATGCACAAAACTAGATATAGATTAAATCGAGAACAAATACCGAATCACATACTTCCGCATATATTTATATGGTCAGGATATAGCCCGCCATTCTGCAAAGCTACTGAATTATATTAAATTCTGAACTCTTCAAGAACTCTTTTGGGGGTTACTCATAAACATGGCTTAAGCAGCGCTGCCCAATTGACACATTATAAGATATCCTACCCTTAATGATTTCGCATGACGTTTACTTGTTTTATTTCTACTACATATATACTACTTGATTCATATTTTTACTTTTATTCAGTAATGTATTTACTTTTCTATACTAATTTATATTATATGCATGTTCAAATCATATTACAGATTAAAATATCATTTAGTATTTTACTATTGTAAATTATTCCGCGATGATATTTCGTAAACAACATGGCGCCCACTTTCATCATGATCAACTAAATACGATTTATATTATATGAAAGGAAATTAGTCATACTCGAATCTAAATTCTTTAACCTGCAATCAGGATTTCCAGTTAATACCGCACCAGTGTTCACAGAACAGGTATTGTTCCTTTTTTTCCCTTTTTTATTTAATAGATTATATGAAGCCAGAAGAAGGAGAAGTTTGACAGTCATCAGTTGTGTGAATTATCGTTAGTGTTTTGATTTTTGATTGCACATTTGAATCGGTCTTTTTTGCTGTTTCTTTATTATTGAAATCATTATAATTATACTTGATTCTTGATACGTTAGTAATTTGTGAAAGTGTTCCGTGAATTCTGACTGAAATTTTATTTAATTCTTCAGCAGTTCCTAACGGTACGTTGTTAGATTTTTTCTCCCTTTGTTGTAACTTAATTTGGATATTTAAAGTGAAATTAATGTCGAATAAGTGCGGCAAATGTAAAAAGGAGGTAGGGGATAATGATAAGGCTCTTTTCTGTGAGTGGTTTTGTAAACGGTGGTTTCACACAAGATGTGTGAAAATGTCAGATGTTGTTTACAGGAGCATCTCTGCGGCGGAGAAGTGGGTACTCTGGATGTGCCCGGAAGATAGATCCCTTATTGAGGACGTTCTTCAAAATCAATGCACGTCAATCGTCAAAGAACATAAAAAAATTAGGGATAAAGTGGAGCAGATTGAGAAATTATCTTTTGAACTCTCCAAGAAATTGGATAACATCCGCAATTTAGTTCAGAGCTGCTCAAAACCCACTTACGCCAATATTCTCAAAACTGACACTCCACTGACCAATAAACCACCTAGTAAATATAATAGTGGAGTGATTATTAGACCGAATAATCCCCAAACTTCATCTCAAACACTTAACAAAATTAAGGAGACAGTCACTCCCTCGGCCATTAAAGTACCGATTTTACACCGTAAAGAATTGAAAGACGGTGGGATCCTTTTGAAAACGGATTCGGTGGAGGGGTCCCGTACACTTAGGAACAATCTCTTGCAATCTCTTGATAAGTCTTACTCGGTTAAGTCCACTAAAGACTTGACCCCAAGACTAATTGTTCATGGGCTTGATAGATCCTTCTCATCTGATGAGTTCTCAAAAGAGATTAAGACCCTCAATCCGAATATTGCCGAAGATGGCATTAGAGTTGTTTATTGTCGGCAAAATAAAAGGACTAAAAACTATTCGATTACCTTTGAAGTAATTCGATCCACCTTTGCAAAACTTGTTAACACGTACATAAATATCAATTTTAATTCTCATTTTTGCAGAGAGGACGTATACATTAGTAGATGTTAAAAGTGTCAGAAATTTGGGCACCCGGCAATTAATTGCAAAAGCCAGATAGATGTTTGTGCGAAATGTGCAGAACACCATAGCACGTCTGTTTGCAACTCCCAAATGCTCAAATGCACGAACTGCTCACTGGCTGGTAATAACAATTCTTCGCATCCATCCTTTAGTAGAGAATGCCCAGAATATCTCAAGAGGAAAACATCGGTTCAAAGAAAAATTAATAACCTGATTACGGAAATATAATCATGAATAATATGAGTCTAGAAATATTTTACGCGATATCAGAAGTATTAGGAATAAATTTACAGACCTTGAGATATTCTGCAATTCTAAGCCTAAGTTAGATGCAGTGATTCTTAATGAGACTTGGATCTCTAGTGATGAAATTGGTTTACTTAACTTAGATAGATTTGTCTCTATCCATAATTGCAGAGATCATGCCCAACGAGGTGGCACTGCCATTTACATGAATAAAAGGATTCAGCATAAGCTGCTTCATTATGATAGTAGATATCACACTATCATTATTTCTATAGAATGTGACCTTCGGTCAGTCCACTTAGGAACTTTCTATAGAACCCAGCTAGGGAATCCAATCCCGGGATTAGAAACCCGGGATCCCGGGATCCCGAACAGTTTTTAGTCCCTAAAATCCCGGGATTGATGTTTTATAATCCTGGGATTGAAGATTTATAATCCCGGGACTATAAACCATCAATCCTAATTGAGATCCGGGATTTTAGTGGCTAAAAACTGTTCGGGATCCCGAGATTCGGATCCCGGGATTGGATTCACTAAACCCAGCATGATGAGGCTCAAGACTTTATTGACTATGTGGATGCTTTGTATCAAAGGTTTAATAACTTGATAGTTGTCGCCGATACCAATATAGATGCCATTAATATAAACAATAGTATATCTGTTAACTATAATAATATGTTGGCAATGAACAACGTGGTACTGCTAAATTGTAACCCTACCAGAATTACATCAAGCTCAGCTACTCTATTAGACCATGTAACAACTACTGTCAACACTCAATCTGTTGGTTTAAAAGTAGAATACTCAGAATGGCCAGATTTAGATCATCATACTTTGTATATAACAGCATCTGGTATTAAAAAGCAATTGCAACCTATAGTTAAAAAGAAAATTTCAGTTTTAGATAAACGACTATATGTTGATTTGGTGCTAAAGAAGCTTAATGAAACGCATGGTGAAATTTCTTTTATAAACATAATTACTATTATTCAAGATGCAAAACAGTCGGCTTCAACTATTAAGGAAATCAGAGTTAGGAGAGGCAACAATTGGATTACGAAAGATCTAATTAAGGAAATGGATAAAAAGAAAATGTTATATAAAAGAATGAAAATGAATCCAAGTGATGCCAATCTTACTTCTGAATACAGATCTCTGAAGAATAGAGTATGTTCCATGATCAGAATTGCAAAGAAAGACTATGTTAGAAGACAACTTATTTCTGCTGAGGGTGACGTTAGGAGAGTTTGGAAATTCATCAACCAAGAACTCTTGCTAGGCAATAAGATAAATAAATCTAACTCTCTCATCACTGCCAATAATCTCGTTGATCATTTCAGCTCTATAGGTGAACAACTTACTGAGGACTTAAAAGTGAAGTTTAACGGTGACAATTTTGAAAGGCAGAACATTCCGTTGAACTCAAAGTCTCTTTTTTTCGAGCCTACTGACCCTGATGAAGTATTTGCCATAATTAGCTCATTGAAGAATTCTTCACCTGGAACTAGTGATGGGCAAAATGGCTCTTTGAAGTGAGCCAGCTCCGTAAAACTCACTCACTTTGAAGAGTCGCTCTTTAAGAGCCACTCAAAAGAGCCACTTCAAGCAACTTTTTTATGGTTGCAAAAGTATAAAGTAAATTGCTATTTTTTGTTGTTTTATTAATAATAATAAGCTTAAATCTAATATAACATAACATTACTTTAAAAATATAATATAGCATATAATATAAATATAAAAATAAACCATAAAATCATATCTGAAAATCTTTCCATATAAGTGGCCACTCTACTCAATCGTTGATTCACTATCTCCAGATTCTGGTATGTAAATCTTTCTTTTCCTTCCACCAATTGAGAGGGTCAGCAGTTCTGGGTATATTTACATGTTGTAAATACTTATCCACTTCGTTAATGCCTGCAGCTACATAGCTTTGCTGGGTTCTTACACTGCTGACTTTGTCATCAAATTTTCGCCATAGCGAATTTTGCGTTCCTTGTGCTGTGGGTACCGAAACTAGATGTATACAAGCAAGTTTGTATGTGGATTCATTTTGAAATGCTAGTCTTTTAAATCGTGGATCTAAAAGAACGCTCTCTAGGCAAAACATATTTTCTTTACATAATTTAAAACTGTTTGAAAGTTCTCTTTGGATCACATTTAAAAAACTGCGTACATCGGCAGTTTTATATTCGTTCAGACAGAGTTTTGAAATGTAGCTTATAATCGTTGATATAATAATATATATTTTTGAAATCGATACTGTTTTCTCACTGCTTATTTCTAGAGTAGCCTCATCGAAGATGCTCAATATATCAGGGGCTGTTTTCATAATATTCCATTCATCAAAAGAAGGAGTTGGTAGATTTTAGTTCAGGACACCTAAGGTGGCTAATAGTGGCTCTTTTACTTCTTGAATGCGCACAAGCATAGATTACGTAGAGTTTCACCTGGTTATAGCATCAAACTTTAATTTAAGCTCTACGTATTCCATTTGCCTCTGTTTTTGTTGTAATTTTGCCGTTATTTTGCTACCAAAATTTTTTCGGACGGTTTTCCGTCAGATTTCATTTTGCCGTATCTTCGAAACTAGTCCGCTTTTTCCCAAACTTGTATGGAAATTTCGCCCGAAACAACTCAAAAAGGTCCCCAAATTCATGCTAGTCAAAAAAAAAAATATTTTGGAATAATGAACGTTTTTGCCCAATTTCTCCTATCAAAAATTTTTTTGCCCTTAAAATATCACTATTGTACTCCCCGACCACTTCCAATCATCGAAAACGTCCTAAAGGCAGTTTTTGCCAAACTGTGGCCAAAAAACCCCTTACTCCCCTACAAAACCGAAATTTTTGTATCGCAGCAATAGGTCTTGGCCCGCTATGTCCCAAACCACCTTAACCCCAAATTGGCCGATTTTGTCCGATTTCAACTACTTTTGCCCTAAAAACTTTTTGAAGAACGAAAATATTCGATACAAACCTCTTCCATATACCTGTTCTAGTGTATACGCTTAA
Organism: Nemotelus pantherinus; assembly: GCA_963978885.1. Taxonomy (NCBI): domain Eukaryota; kingdom Metazoa; phylum Arthropoda; class Insecta; order Diptera; family Stratiomyidae; genus Nemotelus; species Nemotelus pantherinus. The sequence goes on from CAXBUK010000020.1 coordinate 16,085, forward strand.
AAAATGAACGTTTTTGCCCATTTTCCTCTCTCAAAAATTTTTTTGCCCTTAAAATATCACTATTGTACTCCCCGACCACTTCCAATCATCGAAAGCATCGTAAAGGCAGTTTTTGCCATACTATGGCGAAAAAACCTCTTACTCCCCTACAAAACCGAAATTTTTCTATCGCAGCAATAGGTCTTGGCCCGTTTTGTCCCAAACCACCTTAACCTCAAATTGGCCGATTTTGCCCGATTTCAGCTACTTTTGAACTAAAAGGATCTCAACCTTTTTCTACTTAGCACTTTTAGTGGTACTTTCAGTTTTTCCGGACGGATTTTCGGCAGATTTCATATTGCCGTATTTTCGAAACTAGGCCGCTTTTTCCCAGACTTGTATGGAAATTTCGCCCAAAACAATTCAAAAAGGTTCCCAAATTCATGCTAGTAAAAAAAAATATTTTGGAAAAATGAACGTTTTTGCCCAATTTCCCCAATCAAAAATTTTTTTTGCCCTTGAAGTATCACTATTGTACTCCCCGACCACGTCCAATCATCGAAAGCGTCCTAAAGGCAGTATTTGCCAAACTATGGCCAAAAAACCCCTTACTCCCCTACAAAACCGAAATTTTTGTATCGTAGCAATAGGTCTTGGCCCGTTATGTCCCAAACCACCTTAACCCCAAATTGGCCGATTTTGTCCGATTTCAACTACTTTTGCCCTAAAAACTTTTTGAAGAACGAAAATATTCGATACGAACCTGTTCCATATACCTGTTCTAGTGTATACGCTTCATCTCTAAAATCTACCTATGAAATGCACCGCCTAATAGCCAACATTTGGCTACTAAAATACTCGTGAACCAGAGCAAAATATACGCACGTAAACGCATACTGTGTGTTCACAAAATGTCGCCATCAATAACCGCACACGATCAGTATCCATCATTCGCACAGTTCTTCATTCAACGGAGTCGACTCTTTTATTCCTCACTCGCACAGTGTTCATTCAACGGAGTCGACTCTTTTATTCCTCACTCGCACAGTGTTCATTCAACGGAGTCGACTCTTTTATTCCTCACTCGCACAGTGAGGAATAAAAGAGTCGCTCTTTCAAAAGAGTCGAAGAGCTGAGTCGCACAGAGTTGAAGAGTTGACTCACACAGCTCCTTCAAAAGAGTCGCTCTTTTTGATTGACTCGCTCATGAGCGACCCATCACTACCTGGAACTGATGGAATAACTTCCGAAAACTTGAAATTAGTCGCCACCTTATATTTCTGCAATCATTAACAATCACATTAGCAAAGGTGAATTCCCTACAGAGCTGAAAGATACCATGATTGTTCCTATTCATAAATCAGGTGACGATTTAGATCCTTCTAATTACAGGCCAATCGCTTTAACAAGTTCGTTTAGCAAAATTTTCGAAAAAATTATCAACAAAAGACTAGTCAAGTTTATAGAAAATAGTGTAGGATTTGATACACATCAATATGGTTTTTTACAAAAAAGTAACACAACATCAGCAATAACAGATGCCTTATAATTTATTAATTGTGAACTTGATTTGAATAAATATGTGGCTGCACTGTTTATTGATTTAGCGAAGACCTTTGATACAGTTAATCATATCACTTTGTTAGAAAACCTAAGCGAACTTGGAATAAGAGGCTTGGCACTGGCGTTAATTAATAGTTTTCTTAAAGATAGAAAAATCCTGGTTAGGTTTAATGGTGTAATAAGTAAGCAACGAGTAGTTAACATTGGTGTTCTTCAAGGGTCAATTCTGGGGCCAATTTTATTTTTACTCTATATTTATAATTTATATTTCTCTGGTCTTACTGGAAAATATATTATTTATGCTGATGATACCCTTTTACTATTCTCTGCTAACTCTGCTGAACTTTTAGAGTGACAAATAAATAATGATTTAATTGTTTATGGGTCCTGGCTTTTGGGAAACAGACTTACAATCAATTCCTCTAAAACTATTTACATGGTATTCAAGCAGATTAATAAGATTGAGATCTGCCTTAACATCAGAATACATAGAGAGGAGATACAAAGAGTGGCTAGATCTAAATACTTAGGACTAATTATTGATGATAGGTTATCTTGGTCCCCTCACATAAGTAATGTGAAATCTAATATGCCGTTCACACTAGACTCTAAATCAGGCGATTTCGATCAGCTGATCGCTTTAGAGCTAAATCAACTTAAATCTACCTGATTACCCATACATTTTTTTCGGCTTCCGACCGAGTTAATCAAGTAGATTTAGAGTTAATCAAGTACAAATCAGGTACTATTGTGAATTTTTCCCGGCTGAATTGTTCTCAGAGCGCGCTGTATTCCATTCGTGAGAGGCACGGTAGATTTGAAGGAAATGTCATTCGAATTTCGGTCTAAAATAAAGAAAACTGAACAAAAACGGAAAATTTGAGTTGTACAAAATGAATAGATAATGCTCTTGCATGTTTCTGCACCATTTTCAACAACTTTCACGCAAAAAAAATTGTACACTTAAATTCGAATGACATTTCTCTCTCTAAATCTCCTCATTCTAAATCACGTCGGGTAGTGTGAACGCTTACCTGATTAACTTTGACAGCTTCTAAATCTACTTGATTTAGAGTGTAGTGTGAACGGCTTATTATAGCCCGTTCACACTCGGCTCTAAATCAGGCGATTTCGATCAGCTGATCGCTTTAGAGCTAAATCAAGTTAAATCTACCTGATTACCCATACATTTTTCTCGGCGTCTGACAGAGTTAATCAAGTAGATTTAGAGTTAATCAAGTACAAATCAGGTACTATTGTGAATGAATTCCCTCAGAATGGATGGTGAATTCTTCTCGCTGTCAAGTGACAATTCGATTTGGTAGTTTGTTGCAAATAGTTAGGTATTTGCTGGAAAAATTTTTATAGTATTTAAATATTGATTTCGGTGTTTTTTAGTGATTAACCATATTTTTCCGTAAAATTCGAATTCGTGGGCCCAGTATCTGTTTGAAAATTAATGTACATATGCTATAATTGTATTTTTGTGATTATTTGTTTGCATTTGTGGATGGTTTTCGTTTGTTTATCTTCCATGTGCTGGCGTCTCTTGTAAATTTTGTACCTTTGTGTCTGTTCGTCAATTTCTCAATGGTCAAAAATATATAATCTAGACAAGAACACAGCACGATGATGATAAACATAAAAACAAACAATAAATATCTCAAAAAACAAACAGACAACCACAAAATCACAAAAATACAAGCCACACGTAGTCAAGTTTACCTACGTTTAAGTTCAGTGTTCAATATAGATAGTTTATTAAAAATGGAAAACATTAGTAAAAATGCAAAGCGTCGGAAATTCTGGAGCGACAAAGACCAAGGGTTCTTAATTGAAGCGTGGAAGCTACGGATTAGAGAGCTACGAGGAGCCCGCAAAAACGGTCACATAATGATGGATATCAGCAACAACCTCCTTGAATCAGGAGTTTTAGCTTCTCCGGAAGAAGTTCGCATAAAAATCCACAACTTAACTTGCAAATATAAGTAAGTACTTTCTTCATTGAAGTGCATTCTTCTAAAACAATTTCTTTTGCAGAAGGGAAAAAGCAGCTATAGGCCCTTCGGGTGGTTCGCCCTCAACGTGGCCTCTGTACCAAGAGATCCACAGTATTCTTGGCTCGTTCAAGTGCCACAATGTGGAGGCATTGGTGGAAGAGAGCATACTTGGTATGTGTTTTGATTTTCAGTATTGAACAGCAAAACAATGTGTAGAAAATTTAAATAATTTTTATCTAATGAAACAAAAATTTACCACTAAACTTATTATAATCTTAGAAAACTATAATACCAATTAAGACTATTTAATCAATACATAATAACTACTACATTTCAGATTCTCCGCCATCTTCATCTGGCACAGTTCTCGAAACTGAGGTCGAACTGAACAGCCCTTCGTCGATCGAGTCGGCGACTGATGATGGGGCAAGTCCACCTGAAAAAAAGAAAAAGAAAAAAGCATATAACACGGAGCTGCTAAAACGTTTCGATAGGATAGAGAGTGAAATCGAACAACAAACCAAATTAATACAGGAAACGGATAATAAGTTGGTGTCGATTGAAAATCGTCGCAATGAAATATTAGAAAGTGTTTCAGCTGATGCGCGGGAAATGAAAGAAGCGCTTCTTAACTTTCTTCGCCGTTTTTAAGATATTAGTTAATAAGTACCGTTTTATTGCAGTTTTTGTGTGCCTTACTACTTTTTACAAAATGTGATTTTTTACTTTACTTTTTATCGAATTTATTTTTTTAATGTTTATATAACTTGATAAAGATAAGACTGAATATCAGCACATACATTTATAATATTTATGAAATGAAAGAAGCGCTTCTAAACGTTCTTTGCCGTTTTTAAGATATTAGTTTATAAGTACTGTTTTATTGCAGTTTTTGTGTGCCTTACTACTTTTTACAAAATGTGATTTTTTACTTTACTTTTTATCGAATTTATTTTTTTAATGTTTATATAACTTGATAAAGATAAGACTGAATATCCGCACATACATTTATAATATTTAAGTATATATTTTTACATATACCTATTGACAGAGTTATTTATTTTTAATGTTGTTACTACTTCTTAAATACAACATAGAGAATCACCAAATGTGTCTATTCCAAAGGAGTATAAATTTTGTTTACATAAATTTCCAAATAAAAAAAATTAATACTTACTCATAAAATTCGAGATGGCCTTTCTTATGTCTGCTCCTGCCGCATTAGCACCGTATGCAATAACAGTTTCAGGTTGCTCCCTGTTTTTCTCGCGGCTTCGTGATTCTTGCAACCATGAAACGTTAACTATGTCGTTGTTGTCATTGAGGAAGTTGTGCAAAGCACAACAGGTTTTAATTATCAGCGGGCAATGTTCGATGTTGTTGTCGATGCCCTTTGCAAGCCTCCGAAATCTGGCTTTGAGGTGGCCAAATGCATTTTCGACTACCCTTCTGCACTTTGACAAATTATAATTAAATAGTTTTTCCTCAAAATTTGCTTCTCCATTGAAGGGATAAGGTTTCATGAGACTCGTTGACAGTCTGAAAGCAGAGTCTCCCAGTATAACAACTGGGACATCCACTCCAGACATCGTTCTCGACATGCTGGTCAGCAGTTCACATTCATCGATTGCTCGTTTCAAAGCCGAATTTTGATATATTTGCGAATCGTTGCAACGACCAGGACTACCGACGTTTATATATAGAAATCTATACCTAAAAACATGAAAATTTTCAATTAAAATATGTCATTCACATTTTATACACTTACCTGAAATCCACTAAAGCAAGTAACACTGTTGAGTACCAACCTTTATAGTTGTAATAATCAACAGCATCTTCCTTATGAGGATGCACTTCGATGTGCGTTCCATCTGAAAGAGAAAGTATATTAAAAACAGTAATATATATTTTGTGCCGCATTACCAATTGCTCCTAAACACTGTGGGAATCCTAAAACCTCAAAACCTTCAACACATTCCTTAATCTTATCTGAGGTCAAAGGGAAATGATTTAATGTTCTAGCATGCAAAATATACCATGCTTCGGAGCAGAATTCCATCATTAGTACGCAAACCGTCGACTTGCCTATGCCAAACAAATTTGCTACTGTCCGATATTCCGACGATGAGCCTAACGCATATAACGCCACTGCCACCCTCTTTTCTAACGGAATAGCTTTTCGTAGACGCGTGTCGTCCTTTTTTAATGATTTTAGTAAATCGCACAATGCTTGAAAAATATCCCGGCTCATGCGAAAGTTTTCTTTGAAAACTTCTTCGCTGCACCTTTGACAATCGATTTCCCAAAAGCATTGGGTCCGCTCCTACAAACATGTTATTTTGAAATAAATTAACATACTTAGTTAACAAATGAAAACTCACTCTTTCCCATAATATTTTTGGCGATTGCTTGGAATTCAACATTCCAAACAACATTAATTGCCGTCGCCTCATATTCTTTATTTGCATCAAACATGACCGACGCTTCCTCTTCAGTAAACGCACTTCACGGCTGAATTGATCATTTATGGTCACAATTAAATTGTTCAGTACATTTATGAAATTAAACATTGACACTATACAACTCAGTTCACCTGCCATTTTTCAAATGTTTTTTACCGCGTACAAATCAACTACAAATCACTTCGGACAGTGTGAACGCTTCACCTGATTAACTTTGACAGCTTCTAAATCTACTTGATTTAGAGTCGAGTGTGAACGGCCTATTAGAGTTAATCGAGTACAAATCGGGTACTATTGTGAATTATTCCCGGCTGAATTGTTCTCAGAGCGTGCTGAATTCCATCCGTGAGAGGCACAGTAGATTTGAATGAAATGTCATTCGAATTTCGTTCAAAAATAGCAAAAATTGAACAAAAAAGGAAAATGTGAGTTGTACAAAGTGAAAAGAAAATGTTCTTGCATGTTCCTGCACCATTTTCAACAACTTTCGCGCAAAAAAAATTGTACTCATAAACAGTGGCGGCTCGTCACAGTGGGCAAAGTGGGCCGGGCCCACCCTCTAAAACACATAAATAATAATTTTAAATAAAAGTTTGAGTCATCATTTACATATTAATTCATATATGTACGTTTAACATAATAAATCTTTCTATAATTTTAATCCAGCAACAGCACATTTTTATATCATTCATTCATACATACATTGAATGTCCATCGCGCAATGTATCAACATATTTTCATACATATAAAACAATTACTACAGTAAGCTACAAGCATAAGCTATACGATACAATATACACCTGCATCTTGTGCACATAAATGTATATTCCTCTTCTCAGTCCCATACACGCCACGACGGGCAGACGCATCACTAGCCCATTCAAAATTCTTCTACATCATCTACACTGTGCTACAAACATAAGTATAAGCGAAGGTTTAAGTTCGCCTTTGTATGTTTATAGATTTCTGTTCATCAATGTGGCTCGGTGGGCCCAAGCATCAATGGTCCACTATGCGTTGTTAGTCAGTCCAAGTCCAAGCTGCGATCTATGAGCATTGACGCTTTCAATCGCAACAAAATTGATTTTGTATATTGGGCCGGCTCTTCATCTACGAAAAATTGACGTGTGCAATCGCATCAAAATCTATGTTGCATATTGGGCCAGCCCATCATGCGTTTACATGCGTAGCTTGAATCAAAGAACTACAAGATCATGACGCGCGCAAGTCTCTCTCAGCTCTATGCTTGTGCGTGCGTCACCAGGAGAGTTTGGTTTATGAATGAATGAACGAAAAATTGTTTGTGGATTATTTTCAGCATTTTTTGTCATATTATAAACTGTAAATGAGCTTAAGCTACGGTCAGACATCGCTACTTTTTGCGCTGCGCAGCACAAAAAACTGCGTTGACTGCAAGTAGCGATGTGTGATCAATGTAGAAACCTTGAAAACTGCTCCTGCAGCCAGACTGCGGTTGCAGCTTGCAGCTTAAAAAGTAGCGATGTATGAAGAGCTTTTCAATGAGTTGCAAGTGCAGCAAAAAAATATTGATTTGGTTGAAACTTTGCTGCGGTTGCATCTGCAGCTTTTCGTTTTGTTATTGCCGATTCAATTAGTGCAATGCCTCATTGAAGTACGGGCCGTCAGGCTACGTAATCGTTGTCGCTGTGACGTCATGGCGTTAGGCCATTTTGTCATTTCCACGAGGCAGTGCCGGCACACACCGAGATTTCACATGCGGTTTTTTAGCTAAAATATGAATAAAACGTTAGTTTTTTGTGCGTGGACGCTTTATAATAATAATATGTAGCCATTACTTTCATTTTGTAAAGACCAATTGCATCGCGATAGTAAATCGACACGGAACATCACATAACCTAACAACAACTGATGAACATTTCGTAGCGATTTTTTCCAATTATACCAAACGCACCGCATTAATTTCTGTTTTAGCTGTTCACTAGCACTGTTCCGCATATAAGTTAATAATTCAAACGCGGGTTTTATGAAAAAAAATATTTTTAAGGGCAGAGCCCGTGTTTATTCTGATAGAGTTGAAATTAGACTGAATACAATTGTAAATTCTTAAACTAAAGTGAAGCGTCTAAATTGCAGCGACAGCATTTTGATGTTCTCACAGAATCGTGGAATAAATCTCTTTCAAGTGGTTCAAAGCTAGATGCTTCTTGTCTCCAAGAGCCTGGCGTCAATGTTCCGTTCTCATTCTCTATGTCGAAAGTTCCTGTTGGAGCGTACATTGATTTTGATGATGTTTTAGACATTATAAAATTATGAAGTACACAAATAGCACAAACTACTTTTTCCGCTGTGTTTGGTGGCAATTCGATAGATCGTTTAAGAACTCGAAATCGAGCTGAACATATTCCAAAAATATTTTCAATGATTCTTCGAGCACGAGATATCCGATAATTGCATATTCTTTCAGAAATGCTCAAATTTTTGGCATTGAATGGTTTCATTAAATATGGTTTCATAGGAAACGCATCATCTCCGACTACCACAAATGGAAAGGCTTTTATTCTTCGTGGCATCGGTTTTGGATTTGGAATACTTAATGTTTTATTTTCTAGCGCCTTTGATACCTCAGAAGTGGCATAAACACTATTTCGTCCTGACGAACCTACATTGATATAAATAAATTTATAATTTGCGTCCCCTAATGCCAGTAAAACGATGCTATGTGTTCCTTTGTAGTTAAAATAAAGACTTCCTGAATTTGCTGGTGCTTTAACTTGTACATGCTTCCCGTCTATTGCACCAATGCAATTTGGGAAATTGCATTTTCGTTCAAAGTCTTCGGCTATTTCTATTCATTCGTTCTCTGTATTAGGCATCTGAAATAAATATGTGCAATAAAATGTTTACCTTCATTAATTTCAGAGGGAAAAAAATAATTTGAATGAAGAATAAGTGCAGAATACTCCTAGCGATATCGATTCAGCTGAAGCAGTTAAAGAAATTTCAGCCAGGAAAAGGAAAACAATTACAGAAGAAGAAGACAACAATACAGTACAAAAATGTATGAGCATAATATCGAACGCAAAGGAAAAAGATGAATTTAGCGTTTTTTTTTTCAGAATTCTTTTCAAAAAAATATTTTAGAAATTTCAACTCAATACATGGCGAGAAAATATAGCTTGTCATCATCAGAGCTGCAACTTAATCATCAAACTGTGAAAATGATTTAAATTTTGTTCAATTTTAAAATTCAATAATTTTTAATTTAATTTGAATGAAGAAAAAAATTTAAACAATTATCTGAACTCATACATTTTTTATTTAATGAAATATAGTTTCTTTTAGATGTTTTTTACGTTTGAATATTTGCGTATGTTTTCTTATTATTCCTTATTATTCCTATTAAACTATTATGAAATACATTTTGTTTATTTTTTACCTTTAAATACTTTTCCTTTAATACATTGAAAATTGCTTCACAGGTTTTTTTTTACTATTATAGAAATAGTATTTGATGGCACACGAAACAGGTACATTAAAAATTTATAGCTGTCGCCTTTAAGGATAAAAAGAAGACAAATTATAAACATGATAGCATGTAGACATATTGAAAATAATTTTACCTGCAGCCAAAAATCGTTATGACAAGTTATGACTAATCGTTCACTTGGGCTTACTGATTTTCTCATCCAAGTGTCTTTTTTCTTTATTAAAGGAGTCACCAGTAGTAGAAGTTCATCAAAATCACTACCCGATATTCTCAAAAAGTTTTTATAGAATGCTTCGTCACCTAAACGCAATTCATTTAACAAACAATGCGCAGCTCCAAAGTGTCCTCTATTTGCGATCCACGTCCTCACCCAACAGCTTCTGTTTTTTCTTTTCTTTTTTCTTTTATTTAAAACTATAACTAAACAAGCCGCAGCCAACACTTCTGGATGATCGAAATACATAGTAGTAACACAACTGGTTGAAACTTCCTAACAAACTAAATAGTAAAATACTGCAACAGAGGTTGCGCGCAGCAAAAATTGCGAGTTATGTGTGAACACCTTCGCAGTTCCCTTCGCAAGAAGTTGCAGCTACCCGGTTGCGCGCAGTAAAAGTAGCGGGTTGCACCCACTATGTGTGAACAGAATTAGCAGTTTTTGCTTCTGCAACCTAAAAACTGCGCAGTAAAAGTAGCGATGTCTGACTCAAGCATTAGATCATAGTAGATTTCATTAATGGGAGTATTTTTGTGAAAAATATTATGAAAAAAATGTAATGCGACGTGTGTTAATATTGTACTGAAAATCAAAAGAAGAATAATATGGCGGAAGACAAATCTATGTACACCTGCATGTATCCAAAAGATGCAAATTTTTCTGATGTGAAAAATTAGCGAATAGGTATGGGAATTTACCTATTGCATGATTGTTTTTGAAATATATCCCAAAAGAAAATTAATTTCAGGATTTGAAGCATGAAATGCTTATTTGTCTTCTCAGGATAAATTTGAAACAAAGGTTAGGTTAGATCCTGGGTGTAAAATGCAAATTGTAAAAGTTCCAAGAAGAAAAATGCACCTCTCATCTTTCATATAAAATAAAAAAAACTCTAGCACACCTGAACCGCTAGAAACACTAATGTTCGAAGAACAGTAGAAGAATCGTGCAGGTTTTGAGTGCATATTCCACCACATGTGCTGCTTATTACGACCAAACTTTTTCAAATGCCACGTTTTACTTTGGTTTCAAGAATGCATTATAACTCATATGGTGGAAGGTTTCAGATATTACCAGTGGCATGAATTTCAACGTTTATGAGAGCAAAACACGGGTTAATTATATTCGTTATCAGTTGCTTATTTCACATAATTTTGAAAGCAGCATCTCATATAACATCAATGAAGAAAATGCTCAGTGCCTGCAGCACTGTAACTGAAGTTGGTGTTTGGGGCTGCGATCCGAAAAATTTGCAGAACTTTGCGAATTGCAACATTGATTATTTATTTTAATTGTAAATGTTTCCGGTATGAATACTAACTGTAAGCGTTTATTGATACAAAAGTAGCACAACCGACTCGTGCTGGCAACCTTCTGCCAGTATCAAAGCCAAGAATATGTCACATCTGCTTCACGTTGTTATATTACATTCGAAGTTAAAGGAGTCTAAAGAAATTTAGAGTTACCTGCAGCGAGTTTTTTCAAATAATCGAAAGCTTAATATTTGCTGTTTATTGTCACTACAATATCATTACCATTTGAAAATTCTACGCTAAAACCGCTTAATAAAGATATTGCAATTAAACACAAAACCAACAATAGCTGGCAACCCTATCGTGGCTTTTCAACCAAATTTGACCTGAATAATGTTTATAATAAGTTCCATTAATTGTATGAAATTCAATTTGATTTCATGACTGCACTGGAAGTTATAGTGCAAAAAGTTTTATTTTCCTGAGCGAATTTTCAAAACCAAAGACACAAAAATTACCATAGCTGGTAGCACCAATCAAATTTTTCAACCAAATTTTCACCAAACAGAGATTAGAGTTAGGTTTAGCTACTGTGCCAATTTCATGACAATCTGGTAATTTATTCACATTTCATAGGGCAAAAAGCAGTTTTTTTTCTTTGTAATTTTTCAAGATGGCACCACTGGCACAGACTTGCCCACAATTCAAAATCGCTTCTATCAAATCTGGTCTTACTTAAGTCCAATGCATTCTGTAAATTTTAGCTGTATCTGATTATTGGTTCGTGAGTTTCCGTGAACAGAAGTTTTTGATGCTAAAAATATAGGTTAACTGGGAGAGGGTTACCGTTCTTGTCCGACATGAAATTTCCAAAGTTTTATTTTGAACGATTAGATAAAACATAAGATTTATATACAGATTGGTTTTATTGTAAGAAACGGACATTTTTTTGAATATTCGATGGTTTGAATGTTTTCACTTCCAAATTTTTTTTTTCAAAATGAAGACACCAAAATTATCATAGCTGGCAACTTCAACCGAATTTTTCGACCAAATTTCTACCAAACGTGGTTAAAAGTAAGGTCCAGCAATTGTGTGAGTTTCGTCAAAATCGAACGATTCAATCAGAATTTATAGGGCTAGAAACAGTTATCTTTTTTAGTGGTTTTTCAAGATGGCACCACTGGCACAGAATCGCCCGCATTTCAAAATCACTTCTATCAGACCTGGTCCTATTTAAGACCAATACATTCTGCAAATTTCAATTAATTCTGCTCATCGGATCGTGAGTTTCCGTGAACAGAAGTTTTTGATGCTTAAAATATAGGTAAATTGGGCAAGGGTTACCAGGCGTGCCCGTTATACCATATCTGTTTTTTTTTTTTGGTTATGTAAACAAAGCACAAGATTTACATATGAGTGGCTTTTTTTTGAAGAAACGGCATTTTTTCAAGAGAGACGATGATTTGGAGGTTTTCACTTTCAGTGCCTGCCCTAGCTACAGGGTTGCCAGCACGCTCATTACACAAATCTACAACTAAATAATATCAATATGTCCTGAAAATTTCGTAATGATTGAATAGCTCTGTCAAAAGTTATCGCAATTTAAAAATTTTCAAATTTTCCCGTCCTCTTTTTAGGCACCCAGCGCACACATAGGGTTAAAAAATTCCAAAGCATTATCCGATTCATATGTAAAACACGTTCGAAATTTATTTCGTTAACTTTATTTTTGCGAAAATTATTTGTGCACGAAATAATAGGTATATTAAAAATATCACTTAAATGGCCGCCGGCGCCAAAAGGTTAACAATAACTGACATTTAAAGAGACCTGGACCTATTCTGCACATACACCAATGTATCCTGAAAGTTTCAGCTCAATCGGATGGCGCGTTCCCGAGATTATATCACTGAAATTTTTTGATGATATATATATATATATATATATATATATATATATATATATATATATATATATATATATATATATATATATATATATTTATATATATATATATATGGAAATATGAATTTTTGGCCGAATCGATTTTAATACTAATGTTCTTCGAACTTTAGTAAAAAAGACAACTCTTTTATAAAATGGAAATAAATCAGCTAGCATAAATTTAGTCCATAAACTGTGCTAACAGATTTTCCAAATTCTTCAATAACAGCTCTTGCAGATGGCGTTAGAAAGACTAAATGCAATCAGGGTTTCTTATTACGGTTTCAAAAATTATGTGGAGGTCTGAGCTCAGCTGCATTCTGAAGGCATCTGTTTTTTCTTCATTCAATGAGATGGAAAATGACTCCATCAGAAAATTATGTGATTCGGTGCTTGCTTGGGACTTGGGGCTTGCTTGTATCATGCATGCGTAGGAAAGAAAATAGTAAAGTGAAGACGGCACAGAGAACGTTAATATAAGCAAAGCGCTAAACACTTACACGATTTAAACTTTTTCTGGATGAGTCTTCCGTTTTCAGTGGTACTTTTAAAACTATTCAAAACGATCTCATCATTAGTAAATGTACTATATTAAAAAAAAACTTTATATTTGTACTACATTAAAAAGCTTTATACTTGCTGAGATTCATAACGCTCCCTGTTATTCTTGGCAAATCGATGAGTTCACTGACACCAAGTGATTGTCTCAACTATCAGTGATTTTTCGGTAAGTTTCAGAAAAAGGTATTACAGTAGAGAGATTCATGGTTTTTTTTTATGTAAGTCAAGGCAAAAAAGCTGGAGATCTCTATAATTTACTAACTAAACATTTAAGCATTTCAATATTGCCAGCATATTAGTGGGACAAACCTATGATGGTGCTTTTGTGATATCGGGGACTTGCAAAATAAAAGAATGCCGCATCTTTTTCGTGAATTTGACTGGGTTATTAGCATTTTTTTCCAACTCGACGAAGCGAACTAGTGTAGTTGATAAAGTTAATCGTAGGTGGCTACCTGATTGCAGCAATAAACGATGGAACTATAAGTCTCGAATAATTTAAGTTCTTTCAAATAGTACAAATGAGTTGCTGGAAGTCTTCGAAATATTTGCCTTTGTCCAACATAGAGAAACGATGAAAGAGTCTGTAGGCTTCAGGCATATTTTGTCGGTCTTCTCGTTTTTATTTTTGCTAAAAACTATCAACCTTATGTGTCAACAAACAGGTGTTCTATTTGAAATATTAATTATTGTAAAGTTAAATGCAGATATTAATTATTGTAAAGAGCGAGTCAGTAACTTGCTACTAACATTAAAATCATATAGAGGAGACGATACATATTTTGAAAAAAAATTTAACGATGTTTGCAGTAATTTTGGGCAACCTGTTAAAAGATGTAAAATAGATTACGGTAGCATTTCAGATGCGAAAACTGATTTTAAAAGACTTCATGCGTTAAATTTAGACTAATCTAACTAAACCTTTCGGATATGAAAAAAATAGATTTTATCAGTTTCATTAATAGTAGTAATCTCAAATCATTTGCGAAGGCTTTTATTAAAAATCTACTAGACTCTCTTATCGACAGCTACCCCTAAATGTTTGAAAAAATTAAGCAACGAAACGAACTTTGTGTGTAGTAATCTAATCATAACAAATTTGGAATCACGCAGAGTTTATCGGACCTTTTAATTTTTATGTCTGACAATAAGTTACAAACGAAAGTATTGGATATTTATAAATTGCTAAGTCTAATTGCTTCACTGGCATCTTCTTCCGCTTCAGTTGAACGAAGTTTTTCAGCTCTTAAGAGAGTAAAAACTTTTTTACGGAATTCAATTTGTCTGACAAGGCTTTCCGATTTAAGTACAATGGAAATTGAAAGGGATTTAGTTAAAATGTTGCGAGAAGGTTAAAATTTTAAATTTCACAACCAAATAATTGATCTCTTTGCTTCATCAAAGAGTAGACGTAACCAAATAATTTACAAGCATATGTAGTAAATTATATAGTGCATCACGCTTTAATCTTTATTTTTAAACACGTTTGAAAAATGTTAAATTTGATGTAGAATATTTTGCATGTATATATGTATATTAAACCACTTGAAACAAGTGTTTTAGTTTCATATATTTTATACTGAGGAGCATTGAAATTGAATATTTCTCGGAAGTCTATCTACTGCGTAAACGTAGTAGATAAGAATGGTTGGATCGATTGATAAGAATGGTTGGATCGATTGAAAGGTGTGCATATAGGTGTTATATAAATAGCGACCAAAACACTAAATTTTATTTATTTGAAAAAACTGACCAGCATACAACGAAATCAACGAAAATTTGTTCGGATAACAATAAAAAACTGGGCCCACCCAATCTCAACAAGCACGAGCCGCCACTGCACATAAATTCGAATGACATTTCTCTCTATTAATCACGTCGGGTAGTGTGAACGCTTACCTGATTAACTTTGACAGCTTCTAAATCTACTTGATTTAGAATGTAGTGGGAACGGCTTATAAGTTGGTTTTCTGGGTTAGGCTGTTCAGAATGAAATATTACTTGGATTTAGACCTGAAAAATATGATCTACAACTCTTTTGTGTTGCCTAAGATTACCTATGGTATATTGAATTGGATTCAAACTTCAGAGATTAATATTGACTCAATTCATAGAATACTCAATAGGATAGTTAAGGCAGTGCATGGACTTGATAGAATGACTCCAAGTGATATACTATACAGACAAACAAATAAATTTAATGTAAGGGATATTATATTTATGGAAAAAGCTAAGATAATATATAAAATACTCAATAACAATATAAAATCTTCCATATTTCCAATGAGACACTGTGATTATCACAGCTATCACACAAGATTTAAAGATAACCTCAGGCTTGATATCTCTAGAACGAATAGAAAACATAAGGATCCTATTAGATTAGCTATGGAAATCTTTAAAAATTTACCTAACTTGTTGAAGAATGCTAGATCTTTTCCCGTCTTTAAAAGGCTGCTGAAGAATCACATTAGAACCACGTAAAGTAAATCTCGTACTATTTACTACTAGTTTTTTTCCTGATTGCTGAGTTTTTTTTTAAATTTAAGTAAAAATTTCTTTTTGCGTTCCTAATACCAGCACTCCGTTGCTGTCGGGGAGCAGTATTTCTCGTTTTGTTTTCTTCTTAAAAATCCTTTAATTTATCTTTTTATATTATAACAGAGCTTCTTCTTCATCTTCTTTGCATGTTTTTTTTATTTTTCATCTTTTCCACTAACTTCACATCAACTAACTCTATCTTACTTTCTTTATTCTCCATTTATCCTATTTATGTTTTCTTTTTAATTATTATATAATTTAATTTCAATTTAAATGTGTCGAGAGTGTGGTTTGGGATTCCTTTCCTATCCTATTCCCTTTCGGGGGATGATGATGATTTTAATTGCTTGTTTCTTGACTAAGCGGCTTACTGCTGCTAGGAAAAAGAGGCTCTGCAATGAAGCTGACCCCATTGTGTTATTGTATATCACATTTCTTATTTCTCCATGATCAAAGTTAAAAGTTATAGACACTCTCTAACATTAGAATTAATTAATCTTATCTCATTTATGTTTTGCAATTAGGAAACATGTATTTGTTAGTTGCTCAACACTAGGTCTGTTCGCGTACTTCAGCAAACTGGAGCGGTAACAGAATTTGGCAGCTAGCTTCTTTTTGCTGCAAAATTTGGCTTGCAGCAAAAGTACGAAAACGACTTGCTGCGAATCTATTTTAATATATTATAATAGATTCAGGTACGCGAACAGACCAACTATCATTTTGTCTTAAATTTCAATCAAAAGAAAATGAGTCAGATTGATTACAGTTTGAGATGTTATGTTTTAAACACAAATAAGGGGTTCAGTTTCTTCCTTTCGATCAAACTTTTTTTTTCTTTTGACACCCACATCTAATCGCCGATGGAAGTGTTTAAATAAAATTGGATAGTAACTTACGGATACTCAATTATTTTGACTTGGACTGGAAACGACGTGAATTTATACAACTATTGTTGCAAGTACCACAGTTAGGTCGTACAGCTTACCGCCAGTTGCATTGACATGGTCCAAATTCGTCCAGCGTGTATGGCGAACGGCGACATGAATTAGCTATCGAATGACTCCGATCACGCCGTTAAAGCTATTGTATTTGGTGACATTGGTAGTTTCGCCGGTTCGTTTTCACCTTCAATCTCTTTAAGGACATCTAGCAGTATTGTTGCAGGCACGTTGTCGAAAATGCCGTCAGTTGCAACGAGAATGACAACACATTCCTTATGTCCCTATCCATGCGGTGGCAGTGCATGCTATGCCAGCCACCAACCCCGTCAGTAACACGTATTATGTCGGAGTTCTGAGCCTGAGCCTCGAGCCAGGCGTCATCTCCTCGTTCGGAAATCCACACACAACAGACACGGAACGCGGGAGAGGCTTCACCTGGGGTTCCACGAGGGTCGCAAGTCGCGAGCAGTCACCACGCGTATATATTCATGGATTTTCCTTGAGAATTTTCAAATTCTACAATACTATCGCGACAATTCGAATCATTATTTGCAGCTTATTTGCAGCATTATTACAGCTGCAGAAACTGAAAACAGAACGGAATGACAAACACATCTTATTAATATTGAAAAAAGATTTTCACGACTTAATTTTTGAAATACACCGTTATTGACTCCAACCATAACACTTGCGTTGTCTGTCATATTTGTAATATTTAGGTTGTAGTTTTCTAAGCACGTGTATATCGCAGTAGTAATACTTTCAGCCGTTCCACTTTCTGGCTCAATCAAAGCCAAGTAAATTGTAATAAATTTTTGCTGAATATCACTAAAATGTCCGTAGACTCATCAATTAAAATACTAGAAATAGAGTTATCAATATCTGCCTTTAAATCCGATTTGAAGTAAGGAAATATAACGTTTTTCACTATGGCACTACTTTTGATTGATGAATCCTACACTTGCTCCCACTTTTGGACTCAACTAAAGGTTTCTTCCATAGCTGGTAGCACCAATCAAATTTTTCAAATAAATTTCCACCAAACAGAGATTAGAGTTAGGTTTAGCTACTGTGTCAATTTCATGAAAATCTGGTAATTTATTCACATTTCATAGGGCAAAAAGCAGTTTTTTTTCTTTGTAATTTTTCAAGATGGCACCACTGGCACAGACTTGCCCACAATTCAAAATCGCTTCTATCAAATCTGGTCCTACTTAAGTCCAATGCATTCTGTAAATTTTAGCTGTATCTGATTATTGGTTCGAGAGTTTTCGTGAACAGAAGTTTTTGATGCTAAAAATATAGGTTAACTGGGAGAGGGTTACCGTTCTTGTCCGACATGAAATTTCCAAAGTTTTATTTTGAACGTGTAGATAAAACATAAGATTTATATACAGATTGGTTTTATTGTAAGAAACGGACATTTTTTTGAATATTCGATGGTTTGAATGTTTTCACTTCCAAATTTTTTTTTTTCAAAATGAAGACACCAAAATTATCATAGCTGGCAGCTCCAACCGAATCTTTCAACCAAATTTCTACCAAACGTGGCTTAAAGTAAGGTCCAGCAATTGTGTGAGTTTCGTCAAAATCGAACGATTCAATCAGAATTTATAGGGCTAAAAATAGTTATCTTTTGTAGTGGTTTTTCAAGATGGCACCACTGGCACAGAATCGCCCGCATTACAAAATCACTTCTATCAGACCTGGTGCTATTTAAGACCAATATATTCTGTGAATTTCAAATAATTCTGCTCATCGAATCGTGAGTTTCCGTGAACAGAAGTTTTTGATGCTAAAAATATAGGTAAATTGGGCAAGGGCTACCAGGCGTGCTCGTTATACCATATCTTTTTTGTTTTTTTTGGTTATGTAAACAAAGCACAAGATTTACATATGAGTGGCTTTTTTTTGAAGAAACGGCATTTTTTCAAGAGAGACGATGATTTGGAGGTTTTCACTTTCAGTGCCTGCCCTAGCTACAGGGTTGCCAGCACGCTCATTAAAAGCTACACAAATCTAGAACTAAATAATATCAATATGTCCTAAAAATTTCGTAATGATTGAATAGCTCTGTCAAAAGTTATCGAAATTTAAAAATTTTCAAATTTTCCCGTCCTCTTTTTAGGCACCCAGCGCACACATAGGGTTAAAAAATTCCAAAGCATTATCCGATTCATATGTAAAACACGTTCGAAATTTATTTCGTTAACTTGATTTTTGCGAAAATTATTTGTGCACGAAATAATAGGTATATTAAAAATATCAATTAAATGGCCGCCGGCGCCAAAAAGTTAACAATAACTGACATTTAAAGAGACCTGGACCTATTCTGCATATACACCAATGTATCCTGAAAGTTTCAGCTCAATTGGATGTCGCGTTCCCGAGATTATCTCACTGAAATTTTTTGATGATATATATATATATATATATATATATATATATATATATATATATATATATATATATATATATATATATATATATATATATATATATATATATATATATATATATATATATATGGAAATATGAATTTTTGGCCGAATCGATTTTAATACTAATGTTCTTCGAACATTAGTAATAAGCTCGCATAATGTGTAGAAAGTTAAAAGAGATAATTTTCTGTTAGTCCTTTTGCTATTTTCTATCGATTGTGGTAGTATATATTCGTTATTTTCTCCCTTTATTTTGAGCTGTTGAGTGGTACCACAGCAAATACAACAACCTATGTCAGTCTTAGCGAAAGCGTCAGCTGTTTTGTGATGGATCGTTTTTTTTGCGTCATTGTTCTATTCTGTTCTGTATCGGAGCAAAAAAACACGCCTATCGTTTTCCGTCAAAAGTACAAGCCTCCTGCCCGCTTCATATTTAAATTGTTCCATAACAACGTTAACACCGCATTACGCTAAACTTTGGCAGCATGGGATTTAGAAATTAACTTTCTTTGAAAATAACCTTTACAATCTACCAACTGTATGCGAAATACTAGGCGTGTTTTTTTGCTCCTCTATCCAGTAGAGAATAGGATATATGCATTGGAAACAACAACAATCCTGTCCCAGTGAATTCACTAGTACAGAAACTCTATTCCTTATTTGTAGTTGACGTGTTGAAGTGTAGAATGTGCTGATGGAAAAAAGAAAAGCTCATGAGAAGTTGTTTTTTTTTCTGTAAGGTGGCTTTGGGTTTTTCATGGTTATGTTGAATGTTTTGGTAGTTAGGAAATTAGAAAAAGCATTCATAATGTATAGAAAGCTAAAAGAAATAATTTTCTGTTAGTTCTTTTTCTATTTTCTATCGATTGTGGTAGTGTATATTCGTTATTTTCTTTCGTTATTTTCAGCTGTTGTGTGGTACCACAGCAAATACAGCAACCTATGTCTGTCTTAGCGAAAGCACTGTTGTTTTATACTAGATCGTTGTTTTTGCGGCATAGTTGTATTCTGCTCTGTATCGGAGCAAAAAAACGCACCTACTATATGTTATTATTCCATCAATGCTTCTTTCAGCTCTTCAATTTAAATTCATTCAAGTTTGCTGCCTCAACATACTGCTATATTATGAACCAGACCGAAGTTTATGAAAGAAACCAAGTTATAGTAGCAAATTTTAAAAACTACTCTCACGGTAAATTCAATTAGACTGAAAGAAAATAGGCGTCGTTTTTCGAAGTAAAACAATTATATAATCTATTTAATAATTGTTTATTTGATATATATTTCCTTCGCACGAATACATAATTTTCATCCATGCATTTCATATCGCGTACACATGCGGTGTTGTAAACTTTAGGCAGCCCCTGGACACGGACGGTATAACTTTCCACCATTAGCCCTTTCAACCCTCTCGCGCACAAAGCATGTTAAAGCTGCCTTTACGCCATTTCGCTCTCATTGTCAAATTGGAGGGGAACTACTTGGATTTGACCCGATTTGACAATGAGCAGACAAAAAATTACTACCATCCCCTTCAATGTAAATCTTATGGGCATGTCCACTCCATTTCTACTACCTCACTGACTTTAGGTCTGTTCGCGTACCTGAATCTATTATAATATATTCAAATAGATTCGCATAATTGGTTCAAGCCAAATTTTGCAGCAAAAAGAAGCCAGCTGCCAAATTATGTTACTGCTGCAGTTTGCTGAAGTACGCGAACAGACCTTTTATAACGTCGCACTAATTCAATTAACCAACCAGCTAATTAAAGTGCTTCCTAGTAAACGTATCTGCCAAAAAAACCAAATGTGCTGGAAAATCATTGCCCGTGTTCCATTATTACTATTTAGTACTCGCAAGTACTTCTGGCTACTTCCAACTACTCGCGCTCTCGCTCGCGAGTAGTTCATGAGTAGTTACGCCTTTTTTTTCCACCAGGGGGCTATTAGCTGTCAATAGGTGGATTCTAGTTGTCAATAGATGGATTTGGCTCATGTAAGGCTATATTGAAAGTGTCGTTAGTTTGAAAAGTGGAATACGTGAAATTTATGTAAGTTTTTAGAATATTTTCTTTCAAAATATACTATACATTGCGAAATTTAAGCTTGTTATGTATACGCAAAGTGACAGCAGTGATGAAAGCGGCTTGTATACTTCTTCTTCATCCTCATCGTCTTCATCGAGCTCTGATGATGGGCTCATCGCAAAGACGGTGAGAGTTGAAAAGTATATGGATATAGTTTACAGCTACACTGATACACAATTTAGGGAGCATTTCCGGCTAAAAAGGTCGGTTGTAAAAGAATTAATTGGTATGTACCTTGAAATATCCAAAGAAATATTATTGGCGTTACCTCCATCTCCAAAGCTCGTGTATATAACATGCATTTGCTTATTTTTAAGCTGTTTCGCAATAGATTATAAGCCTTATTTCTTTATTTTAGATAAATATAATGAATACTTGCGTAAAAACCGGGTAAACCGTGGTCGAATAGAAGTAGGGCCAGCCTCCGAAATATATATTACACTCTGGTTTCTGGCTAATACAGAAACGTATAGACAGGTATCAGATAGATTCGACGTGACAAAGAGTTCCGTCTTCAGGATTCTTCATAGAGTTATGGCATGGTTTGTGACAGAGAGTTCCAACTATATAAAATGGCCAACAGCATCCGAAATGCAAAGAGATCAACTAAAATTTCAGATGCTTAAAAATGTACCCCGCGTGGTGGGAGCCATTGATGGAAGCCACATATGGATAAATGCACCAAAACGAAATAAAGAAGCATATTACAACCGTAAAAAATACTATAGCATATTGATTCAATGTGTAGTAGATGCGGACAAGAAATTTATTGACGTGCACTGTGGAGAACCAGGATCA
Source organism: Nemotelus pantherinus (assembly GCA_963978885.1). Lineage (NCBI taxonomy): Eukaryota > Metazoa > Arthropoda > Insecta > Diptera > Stratiomyidae > Nemotelus > Nemotelus pantherinus. The sequence goes on from CAXBUK010000020.1 coordinate 38,346, forward strand.
ATGCATGATTCGCAGCTATTCCAGAAATCATTTTTATACGCCAAAATTAGAGACGATCCTGCAACAATAATACCAGGAGGTATTTTGCTTGGGGATTCAGCGTATCAAAATACGTCTTATTTGGTAACTCCATACAAGGACTTTGGGCACTTAAGTGCAAAACAAAAAAAATTTAATTACCTACATTCGGCAACAAGAGTTGCAGTTGAAAATGCTTTCGGGCTGCTAAAAGCTCGTTTTAGAAGACTGCACTTTTTTGAGAGCCCATGCCTTGGTTTTGTAACAAACTGTGTTGTAGCCACTTGTGTTCTTCACAACATGTGCGTTGTTGAAAATGATGTCGCAGAATGGGCTGAACCGGAAGATGATCCAGGTCAAAATAATGGTCAAAACTATGTCGAAGACGTTTCTCCCAATCAATTGAACAGCTTGACGCGAGAGGAAATCTTCAATGCTATGGAAAATCAACAGCTACTTAATTAAAAGATTTTTATATAAATCTTATCAACATAAACAACATTTTATTAATTAATCATTCTTCTCTTTTTAACCATATATCTAAATACAAACAAAATAACAATTCTGTATAAATAAATGAGAAAACTATAAAAAAATTCACAAAGCTTTTGATTGAAATCACATTTGGTTATTTTTTAGCACGGACATCAACTCCACATGCCTTCTTTCTTTGGCGATTTCTTTTTTCTCCAAATATTCCTGCAGAAATTCTCTTTTCTTCCTTTTTTCTTCGATTTTTCCTTCGTAATATTTCCGCTTAAGATCAAGCAAAGTTTCTTTGGCATTGCTTGATTTGCTCATGCTGCTGTTGTCAGGATCTTGTCGTATTGTTGATGAAGGTGTTGGGCTTTGTTGAGCGCCAACTGAAACTGAATGTGGAGAACACATAATTGGATGCTTACCAAATATTGCATCCATTTCCGCCATATATAAAAATTTCGAAGCACTTGTTCCAGTACCTCTGTCTCTGGCCAATTTGTACGTTCTGTACAGTGATCTCCACTTTATTTCCACTTGCTCCGCTGTTGTTGTGGAAACCTACAAAATATGCTTTAAACAGTTATGTTTCAATTAAGTAAATTATCAAACTTCCCAAAACATTGCACGCCTCAATATCGCACAGTAACGACTCCCAAAAATGCTTTTTATTTCTGCACTTGTAATACTCGTCCTTCCTGTTCTCATAACATGAGATCAAACACTTTCCTTCGTGGTAGCTCCAGTTTTTTTTCCTTGATTCTTCCTAAAACAATACAATACTATAGAACAAAAGATTTCGTTCAATTTTACTAACGATTTTCTCTGGCACTTTCTTAACACACAAAATTTTCAGGTTAGAATCTACTTCTGTCAAAAATACGAGCGTTCCTTTTGTGATCTACTGCCAAGTACTTGCGAGTACTAATTAGTGAAAATGGAACACGGCAATTGCTTAGAGTTCTGCACGAACTATCCTACGCATAAAATTAGTTAATTTGTCGACAGAAAGTTACGACGTACAACAAATTTCAAATTTTAAAACAAAATTCAAATTTGACGCGCGTTCAAAATGGCCAAAATGATTGCTTTACGTGACCAAATAAATAGCAGACCATTTAAAGGTAAGTACGCAGCCTTGCCTGAATTTCGGTTCCCCTTTAAAATGCATGGGAAAAGAGTGACGGAATTTCGGCACCTGAATTTGTTTCAGGTCACTTGAGAAAATCGGTACGCAGTCCGTCCTGAAACGTTGCCTGAAAAGTGTCAGAATCTCAGTGCTGCTCTTTGCTCGTAGGTGGCTCTGCAGCACAAGTGGAGAGTTTTTTCAGGCACGAGGTGCCGGAATTAAATGGTCTGCTATTTATTTGGTCACGTAAAGCAATCATTTTGGCCATTTTGAACGCGCGTCAAATTTGTGTGTATTTTCACTACAAGACCACTACGATTTGAAAATTTTATGATAAAATCGCTTGCTAAAGCTATGTCAAAAAATACAAAAACAATCATAGCTGGCAACCCTATCATTGTTTTTCAAACTAGATTTCTACTGAATATTGTCTACAATAAACAATACAATAATCCAAGTCAATTAAGCATAATGTACAAACAACAACATCTATCGGAATAAAGTTTGAAATTGAATATATGTGAATATAATTAAAACATCTTACTCTCAAATCCTCGTAATATGGTGTTCACACTAAACTCTAAATTAAGTAGATTTAGGAGCTGTCAAGCTAATCAGGTGAAGCGTTCTTACTAGCCAAAGTGATTTAGAATGATAAGATTTAAAAAGATAAATCTCATTCGAATTTATGTGCAGAATTTGTTTTGCGTGAAAGGTGTTGAAAATGGTGCAGGACATGCAAGAACATTTTTTACTAATTTTCGAAGAAAAATAGTATTAAACTCGTTTCGCCGAAAATTCATATTTCTTTATAAATTTATATATTGTGTATATAAATATATATATATATATATATATATATATATATATATATATATATATATATATATATATATATATATACATATACATATATATATATATATGTATATATGTATATGTATATATATATATATATATATATATATATATATATATATATATATATATATATATATATATATATATATATATATATATATATATATATATATATATATATGTATATATATATATATATATATATATATATATATATACATACATATATATATATATATATATATGTATATATATAAATATATATATATATATATATATATATATATATATATATATATATATATATATATATATATCAGCAAAATGGTTAAGCGAGATAATCTCTGGAGTGGCCGATCCGATTGAGCTGAAATTTTCGGAGGACATAGATGTATATAACAGGTAGGTCCATTATTTGCTAGAATTCAGATACCTTAAACTTTTTGGCGGCGGCGGGCATTTTAGTGAATTTTCAGCTATTCCTATATTTCCAAGCAGTGTATATTTTTGTTAAAAAAAAGTATTAGGAATGAAAACTTATTATGTTTTTAATTTGTTTGTGATAAATAATTGGAAATTTTGAGCCTTGTGTAGGCGCTGAGTGCCTAAAAGTAGGCAAGGATTTTTTTTCAAATTTCGATTTGTCATAACTTCTAAGAAAAACAATGGATCATCCTGAAATTTCCAGAGCGTATTGATGTGGACTAAAATTTAGCACACATGGACTTTTAAGACTGTGTGGGCAACTTTGTAGCTACAGCAAGCTCCTGAAAAAAAATCCTTCAAATCATCGACCTTCCCGAAAAATTTTTAATTTTTGAAAATGAATTCAAATTATTGATAAATTTTGACTTTTGTCCACCAAGTCAAATAAAAATTTTCAAAATTCCGCGGTAAACAAGAACGGCAACCCGTGATCAAATTACCTCTATTTTCAGCACTCAAAACTTCTGTTCACGAGAACTGACGATCGGCTAATGCGATCACTATGAAATTTTCAGGACATGTTGGTATTAGCTAGGACCAAGTCTGATAGAAGTGGTTTTGCAACACGGGCAACACTGCGGCAGTGGTGCCACTTGGAAAAATCACTGAGAAAAAAAACTGGTTTTTGGCCTATAGCTTCCGACTTTGCCACCAGGTTTTGACAAAATTCACGTAGTAGGTGAACCTTACTATAAGATAGGTATCATAGAAATTTGGTTGAAAAATTAGCATAGGGTTGCCAGCTATGGCAGTTTTTGTCTCCTAAATATTGTTAATTTGCTCAGGAAAATAAAGGTTTTTTTCCCTATAACTTCCGATCCAGTAATAAAATCAAAACGAAATTCATGTGATGAGTGGATCTTGTTGCATTTCTAATTCTGTAGAAATTTCGTTGAAAAACCGTGAAAGGGTTGCCAGCTATGATGAATTTCGTAATTTACTTATATTTCTTTATCGAGCGATGTTGTCATGACGTTTCCAAATGGGAATGATCCTGCGATGATAATTCACAACAAATATTTACGTTTTAAAAATTTAAAAAGTTTGGACGTTGGTAACCCTAAAATTATATTCACTCCTATAAATTACAGCGCAGCCATTCAATCGAAACTAAATTCAAAGGGTGAGTTTAACACAACGTAAAGCAGCTCTGGTGCTAGCACATTATTGCCAGCGCCAGACAATTCGTAAATATCGCACCAACAGATGCTTCGATTTTGTATTCATCAGCAAAGCATTTACAATAAAATAAGCAACCGATATTTAAATTTTCCGAGTTTTGGAAATTTTTCGGATGGCAGCCCCAGACATAGTTTAATCGCTGAAACATTCGATGATATCCTTTGGATGATTAAGCACGAGCATGTAGTGGTAGACTTATTGCTGCTGTGTTGGATAAATGATGCCAGCACTGAGCATTTTCATCATTTGTGTAATAGGAAATGCTGTCAGAAAATGATATTTGTTCCTTTGAGTAAGAAATGGTTGATGTGATACTACAAAGGAGTGTACAAAGTCTTCACAGATTTTTAAATCCCTCACAGACACCTTCTTTGAAAATTAGTTTTCTAGCGGTTCTGATGCGCTAGAGTTTTTTTATCTTTTTTTTTCACTAGTGTCTCTATGTTATAAACTTGAGATTTCACTTGCATACAATTAACTTGGTACAATCATTTCTTTCCAACTAATTTTATTTTTAATCTTGCGATCTTAACGAAAGCTTTGAGAGTTCACTGCGAACATTGTAGCCGATCGGTCGTGTTCTTTATTAATATCCAGTGCGAAATTATAAAGTAAACAAGTTCCGAGCATTGCTTAAGTGCCGTTAAGTTGGTTATACTAAACAGTGAAGCGCAAAAATTATCAACCGCTGAGTTGTAAAAATAAAATCTTAATTCAAGTTTAGTGAGTGACTAATAAAATTCAGTGTTAGTTAGCTGGTTTGTTCAGTGCTATTCAAAGTTTAAAAAAACTTGATACAAGTCCGTAATGGGCAGGAAAAGAAAAAAAATTAAAACCCCTGAAGCATCGGACATCGATGAGCCAATAACGGATAAAAGAGCAATGGAGGAGGTTGCAGTCCTAGAAAAAGAAAACCGCGCATTGCGGAGGGAAGTCAACGAGTTGCGTCGCCAGATGACGTCTTTCCTGGCGATAAACCAGCACGGAAGCAGTTCTAACACCTCAAGGCCGCGATCGGAAGAAATAGTATCCCCAGCCATCTATGAGCCGTTAAGGGCGTCCAAAGCAGCAGAATTAGCTGCAGCACCATCAATCGAAATCGACCAAGACAGCCAGGAGTTCAACCTGGTAACGCGACGAAAGACGAAAACGAAGGAACAGGTAATAGTTTCTCCCCAAAAGGCAACAGCATCTTCTTCCCTTCCCCCACCTACGAAAACCCTTAAGGTGCCGCCTATAACAGCTTATAAGATGGATATTCCCAAATTCATCACTGAGCTTAACGCTCAAGGGATCAGAGTAAATATTAAAAATATTTCGAGTGATAGATCGCTCATCCTGTGTGCCTCCCTAGAAGACCACAAAAAGGTCTTCGAACTAATCAAAACCACTGGTCGAAATGCAACGACCTACACGGCAGCTACCGAAAAACCCAAGACACTTGTCATCCGTGGCCTACACAGGGGCGTTCAACCAGCGGATGTACACTCTGAGCTAGTGGCGCAGTACCCTGATCTGAAGGTGAAGTCAATATCGCACTTCCTCACCCGCAAAGACCGGGTACTGAGTAAGTCGGTAGCGGCTGAAGACTTCAGACCCCAGTCCGGGCTCTTCATTGCGCAATTCGAGCCTTCTCAAGAGCTAGCTGCTGTATTTGAAATACGGTCCATCCTCTGGCAGAGAGTGTCTTGGGAGAAAATCCGCAACAAAGAAAGGCTGCAGTGTTTTAACTGCCAAAATTTTGGGCATGTTGCAGGCAACTGCACCATTGTCCACCGCTGCGTGAAGTGCCTGGAGAGGCACCCACGTGGCGACTGCAAAAAAATGGAAGACGCACAGCCTGCATGTGTCAACTGTGGTCTAGATGGCCACCCAGCCAACTACCGTGGATGCCCGGCATATAAACAAATGGCGGCTAGAATCGAGGCGAAGAATATTCGTCGCGAACAGGCCCGGAAGGAACGGCAGCAGTTTGTGACGCAGAGCGTCTCGAACTACAGGCGAAGTGGTATTTCATACGCACAGGCAGTAGGAAATACAGCTTCGTATGTTTCTGGTGCTCAACGAGCTCCAACCTCTTCGGGATCATCTCCAGCCAATGCCAACCTTGGGCTGATAAATAACTTTATCACTCAAGTATTGGCTGCGGGAACTGATGCTGAAGGGCTGGTTGCCACTCTTAAACTGCTGACTTCCCTTCTTAAGTAAGTTGGTTGAGGTGGCTACATTCAATAGCGCTTCGCTCATCTCGATGGCGCAAAGAGCGTCCGCACAACACCTCCTGGATGAGTTGAAATCGGATCTTGTAATGATAACAGAGACCAGACTCTCGAAATTCCATAAAGTTAGCTTTAGAGGGTTCGCCACTGTCTTTGACAATCAAAATGGCGGATCAGCACTCCTGGTTAGGAGTAATCTGGACATGGAGACCGTTGCGATTCCCGATCTAAAATGCTGTGCTATTGCTGCAGCGGTGATCAAAACAACAGATCACAGGCGAATCCTTGTCTTATCTTTATACGTTCGATGTAGTTCGTCAAAGTCAAGTCTGTTGCATGATTTCGGAGTCATTAACTCAATCATATCACAATATAAATACTCGCTTATCGGTGGCGATTTGAACTCGAGACACCCACAATGGGGAGATTCCGTAACAAATGGAAACGGCAGGGTGTTGCTCGAATGGCTGCAACAAAGCAGTCCTCCCTTTCCCTTGCAGGTAGTTGCTCCGAACTCACCAACCAGACCAAGTAGTAATTCAACCATAGACTTCTTTCTCCTGTCAGATGACCTGTTCAGCAGTATTGATCTACCACACTGCTGGACGCAAGCAGGTATGTCTGATCACTTTGCCGTGAAGCTCCGACTTCAGTTCCGCTCCTTCTTCAGCTTCATGGAAAGACCCCCAAAGACAATAAGATCTTTTAAAAACACCGATTGGGGCCAATTTCAGCGCGACATAGACGTTGCAGTAGGAAATCTTGACGTTTGTGTGACGGAAAATTTAACGAACCATCAGATCGATAATATAATAGAGTCAGTCAATATGATTATAAATGAAACCATTGTCCGGAATACACGCTTGACCACACTTAATAAATATCAAAACCACGCGCTGCCGCCGGAAATCGTTAAGCACATGAAAGTGATACACATTTGGCGCTGTAAGTTGAAGCGAATTTTCCATAGACATGGGAGGGATCACCCGATGTACAGGTCACTACTTTCGAGTATCAACTGTCTCAGCAAGATAATTGCTGAAATGGTTGGTATTTCTCGCGGTGAGCGTCTTGTGCAGCGGCTGGCCGACATTCGACCAGGCCCCGACATGTTTAAGGAAATCAATTTGCTTTCTGGCAATTACAAAAGCCAGGAGATGGCGGTAACGATTGACAATGTTGTTGTGCGCAACTCTGATCGTCAAGCAGAGTTGTTCGCAACGACATTCCGATCCCAGCTGAATACCGCTCCGCCTTCAGCCCCTAACAGCCAAATGGTAAAAGAGGAGGTCAACCGCTTTCTCAATAGACACCACGAGCCACCAGCCACATTTACATCCGAGAATCCTTCAGATGATCCGCAAAATGCAAATGACCAGCTCCACTTTATTAATAGTGGATACCTGGTGCAACTGCTGCGCGGTATAAAAAGGAAAAGGTCTTCTGGGCATGATGGAATGTCTAATTTCATTATTAAACGTCTACCACTCTCTATGCTCAGAATTCTTTCAATTGTGTTTAACAATGCCTTGAACAATGGTTACTTTCCGGACTCATGGAAAGTGGCCAAAATTGTTCCTATTCATAAGAAGGGCAAAAGCAATGAGGCTAGCAATTTCCGCCCAATCTCTCTGTTTCCTAATTTGGGGAAGGTTTTTGAGAGAATTTGGCTGGAAATGATAAAACATCACTGTCGGCTCACGCGGGTGATTCCTGACCACCAGTTTGGCTTTAGACACAGGCACGGGACGCAGCATGCCATCTCATACTTGCAGGATCAAATAGTGTCTCACTTGAATGTGCAAAACACTCCGACGGTGGTGTGTGCTTTGGATATCGAAAAGGCTTTCGATTCCGTATGGCATGAAGGCCTTCTCTTTAAGTTGATCAAGTTTGGATTCCCGGGAGAGGTTATAAGACTCACTGCAAGCTTTCTTACCAACAGACAATTCTATGTCAGCGTTAATGGAGCAAATTCTACCAAAGGGCCTGTGACATCAGGAGTACCACAAGGCTCTGTCACTGGACCTATTCTCTATACAATATTCACTGCTGATCTTCCTACTCCAGCAAGCCAACCTCAAGTCCAAATCCTCCAATATGCTGCCGACACGCTCTTATTCGCATCGAGCAAAGACCCGCTCAAAGCAGCGAAGAGCCTGGAATACTATTTGGCAGAACTAAGTCTTTATTTTGACGAATGGGGCATCAAACCAAATAGCAGTAAGACACAACTCTGTGTATTTCGCAATCCTTCTAAGTATCGGGGATCTCAAACAATCCGCAACAAGGCCAAAAAACTCGCTGTCTCGTTCGGAACCTCTAAGATTACTCAAATCTCATCTCTAAAGTACCTCGGTGTTGACTTCCACGAATTCCTGAAGTTTAATCCTTATGTGCGGCGTAAAATCAAAGCTGCTAAGTCCGCATTTCAACGCATCAGACCTCTTTTTGCCAAAAAGATGGGCATGACCACCAGAGCTAAGTCCATTTGCTACCAGACTCTGATCCGGCCTATCCTGACTTATGCGTCCCCATCCTGGATTACCTGTTCTAAAACTGCCATGGCAGAAGCGGAGGTATTCGAAAGGAGAATCCTCCGCTACTGTACTGGTAGGTTCTACAACCCGATGACTAAAAAGTGGCCGAAGAACCTTCTCCTGTATGAGGAGTCGGGACTGAAGCCACTTAGGGACCGGGTTGTAGAATTAACGACAAGATTCTACGGACTGACAGACGGACATGAGAACGGACTGATACGGTCACTTGGGCGTACAGGTGGCTCTAATGAGCCATTTATGCGCCCCGCGAAAATAGCGTGTCAGCGACAGCTCATGGATGCGCTTTTTAATTATGTAGGCCTCCCAACGAATAGAAGAGGCTAGATGTAAGTCCTAGGATAAGGAATTAGGTCTAATTAGGCTAAGTTAGTTTTAGTTAGGTATAAGTTAGACTTAAGTCATAGCATAAGGTAGATTTTAAGTGGCTATTGCTAAGATAATCCCAGCCACTGTACACGGCTGGGTATGATAATTAGCGTGTAAGATTAAAAGAAAAACTCAAAAGATAAACATAAATAAAAATAAAACAACCAAGAGCCAGCAGGCCAAAATATTATAGCCGCTAGTAAGTAATTTATTTTTTTTTTTTTTTTTTTTTTTTAATTGTAAATAGTACTTAAATTAGATTAATAATGTACAAAAGAAAACTAAAAAAATAAAATCTTTTCTAAAAAAAAAAAAAAACGAAAGCTTTGAACATAATTTTGCTCTCATTATTGTTCTATCACTACCTGTTTATGTAAGATATGCTTGGAATAAAATTTATTTTTTTCCGTACTGTGACATTTGATGTAGAATGCGTATATATAAAGCGATATTATCATGAGTAATTACGAGTAAGCAAATTTTGACACCAAACAATATGAGAGCTGGTTGTTTTCTTTCTTGTTTTTGTTGTTTTATTTTGATAAAGAAAATTCAGTTTTTGTTTTTTTTTATGCAATGATAACGAAAATATCAATGCAGCATAATTAGCCAACATGACTATGCAACCAGTACTTTTATATTGTTCACAATAGCACATACAAGACTTTTTCTTCCTTTGCTTTCTGGTTCATTTTTACTAATGTTCGAAGAACATTAAAGTATATTTAACTCTTTGGTGCCGGCGGCCATTTTAGTGATATTTTTAATATACCTATTATTCCGTCCACAAAAGATTTTTGCAAAAAGTAAGGTAACGGAATGAGTTTCGAACGTGTTTTAAATGTGAATCAGGTAATGTTTCGGAATGTTTTAAGCCCATGTGTGCGCTAGGTGCCAAAAAAGAGATCGGGAAAATTTTAAAATTTTTAAATTGCGATAGCTTTTGACAGGGCTATTAAATCGTTATGAAACTTTTAGAACGCATTGGATTTATTCAGTTGTAAATTTGTGTAGCTTTTAATGAGCATGTTGGCAACCCTGTAGCTAGGGCAGGCGCTGAAAGCGAAAACCTTCAAATCATCGACTCTCCTGAAAACGTGTCGGTTGTTGGAAAAAAGCCACTCATGTATAAATCTTATGCTTTGTTTACATAGTCAAAGTAAAAAATTTGAAATTTTACAACGGGCACGCCTGGTAACTCTTTCACAATTCACCTTTAATTTTTAGCATCAAAAATTTCTGTTCTGTTCACGGAGACTCACGATCCGATAATCCCAATTAATTGAAATTCACAGAATGTATTGGCCTTAGAAAGGACCAGGTTTGATTTGTTTTTTTTTTCTATGATAATGCCAAAGCTCAGGGGATTGCCCTTTGAAGCGAATGCTTAGCGATGGCGGTAGGGAGACACATATGGGAGAAGCCGATATCAATTATTCCATTATTCTTTTTTTTTGAGTGCCACATTTATTTCTTTTTTTCTAAAGTGCTAGTGTTATGCGTAGTCGCTACTAAAGCTTCAATGCGGCACTTAATTAATGGAGCGCTGGTATTATGCCCAGTCGCCGACTGTTAGTTAAGACAACACAAGACGAACAAATACAGCTATGGGCACGGCGGGATTCGAACCCGCGGGCAGTAGATCGCTGCTTTGGACTGACGCGATAGCAAGCTAAGCTACTGACCCCCCTAGAAGTAATTTTGAAATGTGGGCAATTTTGTGCCAGTGGTGCCATTTTGAAAAATCACTAAGAAAAATAGCTGAAGAAAAATAGCTTTCCTTGCTTATCCACAAAATTGATTAAATAGTCAATGTGTAACAACCAAAAGATTTACAATCAATATTTAACAATCAAAGTTAATAACATTTATTTTCATACAAAAGTCAAAACTCCTTCGCAACTATGAATCAAATGGTTGTATTTTATAACAGTCCAACTACAGAGCTTCCAAGTTAAATTTACAGCGACGCAACGAAAACTAAAACGTTTTACTATAAACTACAGGCACTGCATGCCATTCAATTCAAAACATACAGTTCATTGATATATACTACACAGAACACTGAAGTGATCTTGCTTCAATGCTCAAACTCATGGTTTTCACATAGATCTACTTAGACGCTTTGCCAAAATGATGCCCACAAAAATTTTACAATCAATGTACACAAACAGCATTGCGGACGCTGGCTCAGTTCACAGCGTCTTGGTGGGTACAGAAATTCAAAAAACCTTGCCCGATCCACCCGCTGAACGACCCGAAAATCTTTGCTATTGAATGAACCTAATACGCTGCAAAATTATCCGCGTCTTCTGTTATGTTACTGTTTCCCCTCATAAATTATCTATAGATTGTTTTCTGCTCTTCTTCTTACGAGCCGTTCTCCTTAGGAATTGAAGCATTTTCTGCTTTGTTCACATGAACACATGTACGGTACAAGCTATTGTGATGTTCATGTGGTGAATAGAATAGTAGGAGTTAAATTTTTTTCGTGTGCAATTTTCCCCAGATCGGTTGTTCGTGTCTGTTTTGGGTTTGCTTTCCCAAAGGACGTAGGTTTTTGGTTCTGGTGCTTTGATGAAATGACCACTTGATTGCTTTGGACGCCTATGTTGACGCTGCTATTATGTTTCTGTTTCCCGTTATGACCTACGTTACAGAATTTGTAGATTCTCTTCTGCCCCTTTTCTAATGAGTTGTTCCCCTTCTGATTTGATGCCTTTTATGCTTTGTTCGCATGGTGTATGTACGGTGCAAGTTATTGTGATGTTGATATGGAGAATATGGTCTGCTTTGGGTTTACTTCCGCAAAATGAGTTTCTCGGTTCGGGTGCTTTGGGTGATTTGATGATGGGTTATTTCTATGTTGAATTTCTGAAGTGCTTTCTTTATTATTTGTAGCTTACATTGTTTGCGTTTTTTTATGTCTTCTCCGCAAAAAACACACCTGTTATAATTCTTTTGACTTGTATTATTTGTATTGTCAATATTTATTAATACGGTTGGTTCAACATGGATAAAAGGATAGTTTTTAAAGTAAAATATAACATAAAGCTCGTTAAAGTGAGAGCATATTGAATAAATTATGTTCCGAAAAGTTAATATTTACCCGTTTAATATGGATTTTAAAGTGGAAAACCAAAATTGAGTTGATTGTGCCATAGCGTATTTACTGCGGCAATCTTTTTCATTGAGGATCTTATTGAGTCTTATCAACCAAGACCAATAATTTCGCTCAGTCTACTGTTTACAAAAGGTAACTATACTAGACACTTTTATTGCAAATTATATGAGAAATTTATTTTCATTTTGGCATTGGCTATCTAATTTAATTTGCTAAAAGATGCATTATACCCTCAACTTTGAGCTATTAAAAAACTTTCGCCATTTATTTAGCCTGTAATATGTTTTCAACTTAACTTTTTTTTACAATTAAAAAAAAAATAAAAGAAATTAGTAAGTTTTGTTTGCTTTCAAATACTATAATTAATTTGAACTTTTGTGAGATTTTTGATCTTAGTGAGTAGGAAGCTGTTGACAATCAATCACTAGCTTTTAATGCAAATATGGTCAGCATTAAAATACTTAATTGATTTTTTACACGGTATTTTAAAGGTAGTTTACTACGCGCTTCATAAGTATGCTTATCTATTTTATATGCTTATATATTTTGCTTGTGCTTCCTTTAGTCTCAAAACTACGAGCCGCCATTGAGTGGTAGAATTCACACTCAAGATCTGCACAAAACCTCTACTGTTCTTCGAACATTAGTGCTTCTAGCGGTTCTGATGCGCTAGGGTTTGTTTTTCTAGCAGTAGCGTCTATAAAATTAGCAACGAGTTTCGTAGAGCTCACTGCGACCAGCATATCGTACCCATTTTTTAACATCTTGGTCAGAGTAGTTCATCTTCGGTTCGAAGACCTTCCAATAACGGACTTTGAATCCTGATGTGCAAATAAAACTTCAAAGTTCATTGAAATAGGTGGCCTAGTCACCAGCTTCAACACGAGCAATTCAACATTTAAATAGAAAAACTCTAGCGCACCTAAACCGCTAGAAAACTAATTTTCAAAGAAGTTGTCTTTTAGTGACAAAAAAATGTGGAAAGACGTAATACACTTTTTAGAATCATATCAACCATTCCTTATTCAAAGCAACAGAACTCAACTATAACACAAATGATGAAAATGTTCAGTGCTGGCAACATTTTCCCAACGAAGCAGCAGTAAGTTTACCTTAACAAGCTCATACTTAAATCAACTTATCCTTTGAATTTCGTTCTCATCGGAGGATTTCGTCGAAAGTTTTAGCGGTTAAACGTTGTTTGAGGCTGCCATCCAAAAAATGTTAAAACTCGGGAAATTTAAAAACTGGTTTCTTATTTTTATTGCAAATGTTTTGCATACGAGTATGTTATATGAAGCATATGTTGATGCAATAGTTACGAAAATGGCTAAAGCTGGTTACCTTGTGTCAGCAGCAAAGCAAAATATATACCAAATCTGCTTCACGTTAAACTAAACCCAACCAATAAATTTCGTTTCCATTGAATCACTGCGTTAGAAGTTATACGGGTGAAAAAATTTTTAGGGCTACCACCCTCAAAACTTTTCAAATTTTTAAAGCGTTAATATTTGTTGTTAATTTTCATTGCAGGATCGTTCCCATTTGAAAATCTAATGACATAATGGCTCAGTAAAAAAATTCCAAAAAATTACAAAAAATGGTCATACCTGGCAGCCCTCTCATAATTTTTGTACGAATTTTCTACGACATTTGGTTCACACCAAAGTTTATTTACTGCATAAAATTCGTTTTGATATCATGACTGCACCGGAAGTTAAAGGGCAAAAAGCTTTATTTTGCTGAGCAAATTTGCAAGATTTAGGAGACAAAAATCACCATAGTTGGCAGCTCTATTCAAATTTTTCAGCCAAATTTTCACCAAATGTTACCTAAAGTAAAATCCAAAAATTGTGTGAATTTTGTTTAAATCTGATGGCTGAATCGGAAGTTATAGGCCAAAAAGCTGTTTTTTTTCTCAGCGATTTTTCAAGATGGCACCACTGCCACAGGATTGCCCGCATTTCAAAATCACTTCTATCAGACCTGGTCCTAGTTAATATCAACACGTCCTGTGAATTTCATTATGATCGGACAATTCGGTCGTCAGTTCTCGTGAACAGTGAGCTACAGAGTTACCCGCACTACCTTGAAAATCCATGTGTGTTAAATTTTGGTCAACATCAATACGCTCTGCAAATTTCACGATGATCCAATGTTTTTGTCAAAAGTAATAACAAATAAAAATTTGAAAAAAAATCCTTGCCTACTTTTAGGCACTTAGCACCCACACACGGCTGAAAATTTCCAATTTTTTGTCATAAACAAGCTTAAAAAATAATAAGTTTCATTCCCAATACTTTTTGTGCACAAAAATTTACGCTGCTTGGAAATATAGGAGTACCTCAAAACTCATTAAAACGCTCACCGCCGCCAAAAGGTCTAAGATATTTGAATCTACGTTCTCCGAAAGTTTCAGCTCAATCGAATCGGCCACTCCAGAGATTATCTCCCTTAATCATTTTGATGATATATATATATGTATATGTATATATATACATATATATATATATATATATATATATATATATATATATATATATATATATATATATATATATATATATATATAAAGAAATATGAATTTTCAGCGAAACGAGTTTAATACTAATTTTCTTCGAAAATTAGTAAAAACTTTTGCGCATCAGAACCGCTTTTGAAGATATCGTCTTTGAGTGACAAAAAAATGTGGAAAGACGTAATACACTTTTTTGTAGAATCATATCAACCTTTCCTTATCTAAAGCAACAAAACGCAACTATAACACAAATGATGAAAATGTTTACTGCTGGTAACACTTTCCCAACGAAGCAGCAATAAGTTAAACATAACAAACTCATACCTTAATCAACTTTTCCTTTGAATTTCGCCCTCATAGGAGGATTTTATCGAAAGTTTCAGCAGTAAAACGTTGTTTGAGGCTGCCATCTGAAAAATTTTCAAAGCTCTGAAAATTTAAAAATTGGTTTCTTATTTTTAGTGCGAGTGCTTTGCATATGAGTATGTAATTTGAAGCATCTGTTGGTGCAATATTTACGAAAATGCCTGATACTGGTTACCCTGTGTTAGCAGCAAAGCAAAATATATACCAAATCTGCTTCACGTTAAGTTAAACCTACCCTGTGAATTTCGTTTCGATCGAATCACTGCGCTGGAAAATATACGGGTGAAAAGAATTTTAGGGCTACCATCCTCAAAACTTTTCAAATTTTTAAAGCGTTAATATTTATTGTTAATTATCATTGCAGAATCATTGCCATTTGCAAACCTAATGACATAATCGCTTAGTAAAGAAATTCCAAAAAATTACAAAAATGGTCATAGCTGGCAGCCCTTTCATGATTTTTGTACGAAATTTCTATGACATTTGGTTCACATTAAGGATCTTTGGCTTCATTAACTTTGTTTTGATTTCATGACTGGACCGGAAATTGGAGGGAAAATGCTTTATTTTGCTGAGCAAATTTGCAAGATTTAGGAGACATAAATCACCATAGCTGGCAAGTCTATTCTAATTTTTCAACGAAATTTTCAGAAAATGTTGTGTTAAATAAGATCCAAATATTGGGTGAATTTTGTTTGAATGTGATGGCTGAATCGGAAGTTATAGGCCAAAAAGCTGTTTTTTTTCTCAGTGATATTTCAAGATGGAATCATTGCCACAGGGTTGCTTGTATTTCAAAATCACTTCTATCAGACCTGGTCTTAGTTGATACCAACATGTTTTGTAAGTTTCATTATGATCGGATAATCCGGTCATCAGTTCTCGTGAACAGAACTTTCGAGTACTGAAAATAGAGGTAATTTGGTGATGGGTTGCCGTTCTTGTGCAAATCGGAATTTTAAAAATTTCAATTTGACATGACTTGAATTTTTTTGTCAAAAATCAAAAATTTTTCAGGAGGGTCAATGATTTGAATGTTTTTTTTTTCAGTAGCCTGCCGTAGCTACAGAGTTCCCCGCACTGTCTTGAAAATCTATATGTGATAAGTTTTGATCAACATCAACACGGTAAGCAGTTTTCACGATGCTCCAATGTTTTTGTCAGAAGTAATGACAAATCAAAATTTGAAAAAAATCCTTGCCTATTTTTAGGCATTCTGCACCCACACGCGGTTCAAAACTTCCAAATTTTTATCGTACACAAGCTTAAAACATAATAAGTTTTCATTCCCAAACATTTATTTTAACAAAATTTTACACTGCTTGGATATATAGGAGTACCTGAAAATTCACGAAAATGCTCGGCGCCGCCAAAAAATTTTGAGTATCTGAATTTTAACAAGTCATGAACCTACCTACTATATACATCTACGTCGTCCGAAAATTTCAGCTTAAAATCGGATCGGCCACTCCAGAGATTATCTCCCTCAATCATTTTGTGTATATATATATATATATATATATATATATATATATATATATATATATATATATATATATATATATATATATATATATATATATATATATATATATAAAGAAATATGCATTTTCGGCGAAACGAGTTTAATACTAATTTTCTTCGAAAATTGGTAAAAACTCTAACCAATTGTTGCATAACTTTTTTTTTCTTTCCAACTTCAGTGTCCTGACCACTTCAACGGGCTCTCCGCCTTACTTACAATCTTTTAGAGCTCGACGCGCGTTGCGGCCTTTCCGATGGCTTGCACGACACGTTCGACACAGTCTCGTGGATAATCGGTTTCTGGTGAAAAGCGCAAGGGAAAGACACGTCAAGGTCGCTGGGTTAGAGGGTGGTAAAGCGCAACAAAATAATTGCAACTCACTGCCACCCTTAACTGCATTTGTTGCCCTTTTAACATGCATTTGAATTGCACTTGTTAATGAAACCATAATCTGCCTTTGCTAGCATGGCATTAGCCGGAACAATATTACTTAAGGGCATGAACACCAAACACAACATTACAACATGAGAGCGATTCCACCTCATTCCCACAGTCCCGAATTATCACTTTCGAGCCCCATGATTATCCAGGACTACACTCTAAAAAGTGGGTCTAAAATTAAGGTATTCGAAAGGGAGGTATTCGAAAGGAGAATCCTCCGCTACTGTACTGGTAGGTTTTACAACCCGGTGACTAAAAAGTGGCCGAAGAACCTTCTCCTGTATGAGGAGTCGGGACTGAAGCCACTTAGGGACCGGGTTGTAGAATTAACGACAAGATTCTACGGACTGACAGACGGACATGAGAACGGACTGATACGGTCACTTGGGCGTACAGGTGGCTCTAATGAGCCATTTATGCGCCCCGCGAAAATAGCGTGTCAGCGACAGCTCATGGATGCGCTTTTTAATTATGTAGGCCTCCCAACGAATAGAAGAGGCTAGATGTAAGACCTAGGATAAGGAATTAGGTCTAATTAGGCTAAGTTAGTTTTAGTTAGGTATAAGTTAGACTTAAGTCATAGCATAAGGTAGATTTTAAGTGGCTATTGCTAAGATAATCCCAGCCACTGTACACGGCTGAGTATGATAATTAGCGTGTAAGATTAAAAGAAAAACTCAAAAGATAAACATAAATAAAAATAAAACAACCAAGAGCCAGCAGGCCAAAATATTATAGCCGCTAGTAAGTAATTTTTTTTTTTTTTTTAATTGTAAATAGTACTTAAATTAGATTAATAATGTACAAAAGAAAACTAAAAAAATAAAATCTTTTCTAAAAAAAAAAAAAAACGAAAGCTTTGAACATAATTTTGCTCTCATTATTGTTCTATCACTACCTGTTTATGTAAGATATGCTTGGAATAAAATTTATTTTTTTCCGTACTGTGACATTTGATGTAGAATGCGTATATATAAAGCGATATTATCATGAGTAATTACGAGTAAGCAAATTTTGACACCAAACAATATGAGAGCTGGTTGTTTTCTTTCTTGTTTTTGTTGTTTTATTTTGATAAAGAAAATTCAGTTTTTGTTTTTTTTTATGCAATGATAACGAAAATATCAATGCAGCATAATTAGCCAACATGACTATGCAACCAGTACTTTTATATTGTTCACAATAGCACATACAAGACTTTTTCTTCCTTTGCTTTCTGGTTCATTTTTACTAATGTTCGAAGAACATTAAAGTATATTTAACTCTTTGGTGCCGGCGGCCATTTTAGTGATATTTTTAATATACCTATTATTCCGTCCACAAAAGATTTTTGCAAAAAGTAAGGTAACGGAATGAGTTTCGAACGTGTTTTAAATGTGAATCAGGTAATGTTTCGGAATGTTTTAAGCCCATGTGTGCGCTAGGTGCCAAAAAAGAGATCGGGAAAATTTTAAAATTTTTAAATTACGATAGCTTTTGACAGGGCTATTAAATCGTTATGAAACTTTTAGAACGCATTGGATTTATTCAGTTGTAAATTTGTGTAGCTTTTAATGAGCATGTTGGCAACCCTGTAGCTAGGGCAGGCGCTGAAAGCGAAAACCTTCAAATCATCGACTCTCCTGAAAACGTGTCGGTTGTTGGAAAAAAGCCACTCATGTATAAATCTTATGCTTTGTTTACATAGTCAAAGTAAAAAATTTGAAATTTTACAACGGGCACGCCTGGTAACTCTTTCACAATTCACCTTTAATTTTTAGCATCAAAAATTTCTGTTCTGTTCACGGAGACTCACGATCCGATAATCCCAATTAATTGAAATTCACAGAATGTATTGGCCTTAGAAAGGACCAGGTTTGATTTGTTTTTTTTTTCTATGATAATGCCAAAGCTCAGGGGATTGCCCTTTGAAGCGAATGCTTAGCGATGGCGGTAGGGAGACACATATGGGAGAAGCCGATATCAATTATTCCATTATTCTTTTTTTTTGAGTGCCACATTTATTTCTTTTTTTCTAAAGTGCTAGTGTTATGCGTAGTCGCTACTAAAGCTTCAATGCGGCACTTAATTAATGGAGCGCTGGTATTATGCCCAGTCGCCGACTGTTAGTTAAGACAACACAAGACGAACAAATACAGCTATGGGCACGGCGGGATTCGAACCCGCGGGCAGTAGATCGCTGCTTTGGACTGACGCGATAGCAAGCTAAGCTACTGACCCCCCTAGAAGTAATTTTGAAATGTGGGCAATTTTGTGCCAGTGGTGCCATTTTGAAAAATCACTAAGAAAAATAGCTGAAGAAAAATAGCTTTCCTTGCTTATCCACAAAATTGATTAAATAGTCAATGTGTAACAACCAAAAGATTTACAATCAATATTTAACAATCAAAGTTAATAACATTTATTTTCATACAAAAGTCAAAACTCCTTCGCAACTATGAATCAAATGGTTGTATTTTATAACAGTCCAACTACAGAGCTTCCAAGTTAAATTTACAGCGACGCAACGAAAACTAAAACGTTTTACTATAAACTACAGGCACTGCATGCCATTCAATTCAAAACATACAGTTCATTGATATATACTACACAGAACACTGAAGTGATCTTGCTTCAATGCTCAAACTCATGGTTTTCACATAGATCTACTTAGACGCTTTGCCAAAATGATGCCCACAAAAATTTTACAATCAATGTACACAAACAGCATTGCGGACGCTGGCTCAGTTCACAGCGTCTTGGTGGGTACAGAAATTCAAAAAACCTTGCCCGATCCACCCGCTGAACGACCCGAAAATCTTTGCTATTGAATGAACCTAATACGCTGCAAAATTATCCGCGTCTTCTGTTATGTTACTGTTTCCCCTCATAAATTATCTATAGATTGTTTTCTGCTCTTCTTCTTACGAGCCGTTCTCCTTAGGAATTGAAGCATTTTCTGCTTTGTTCACATGAACACATGTACGGTACAAGCTATTGTGATGTTCATGTGGTGAATAGAATAGTAGGAGTTAAATTTTTTTCGTGTGCAATTTTCCCCAGATCGGTTGTTCGTGTCTGTTTTGGGTTTGCTTTCCCAAAGGACGTAGGTTTTTGGTTCTGGTGCTTTGATGAAATGACCACTTGATTGCTTTGGACGCCTATGTTGACGCTGCTATTATGTTTCTGTTTCCCGTTATGACCTACGTTACAGAATTTGTAGATTCTCTTCTGCCCCTTTTCTAATGAGTTGTTCCCCTTCTGATTTGATGCCTTTTATGCTTTGTTCGCATGGTGTATGTACGGTGCAAGTTATTGTGATGTTGATATGGAGAATATGGTCTGCTTTGGGTTTACTTCCGCAAAATGAGTTTCTCGGTTCGGGTGCTTTGGGTGATTTGATGATGGGTTATTTCTATGTTGAATTTCTGAAGTGCTTTCTTTATTATTTGTAGCTTACATTGTTTGCGTTTTTTTATGTCTTCTCCGCAAAAAACACACCTGTTATAATTCTTTTGACTTGTATTATTTGTATTGTCAATATTTATTAATACGGTTGGTTCAACATGGATAAAAGGATAGTTTTTAAAGTAAAATATAACATAAAGCTCGTTAAAGTGAGAGCATATTGAATAAATTATGTTCCGAAAAGTTAATATTTACCCGTTTAATATGGATTTTAAAGTGGAAAACCAAAATTGAGTTGATTGTGCCATAGCGTATTTACTGCGGCAATCTTTTTCATTGAGGATCTTATTGAGTCTTATCAACCAAGACCAATAATTTCGCTCAGTCTACTGTTTACAAAAGGTAACTATACTAGACACTTTTATTGCAAATTATATGAGAAATTTATTTTCATTTTGGCATTGGCTATCTAATTTAATTTGCTAAAAGATGCATTATACCCTCAACTTTGAGCTATTAAAAAACTTTCGCCATTTATTTAGCCTGTAATATGTTTTCAACTTAACTTTTTTTTACAATTAAAAAAAAAATAAAAGAAATTAGTAAGTTTTGTTTGCTTTCAAATACTATAATTAATTTGAACTTTTGTGAGATTTTTGATCTTAGTGAGTAGGAAGCTGTTGACAATCAATCACTAGCTTTTAATGCAAATATGGTCAGCATTAAAATACTTAATTGATTTTTTACACGGTATTTTAAAGGTAGTTTACTACGCGCTTCATAAGTATGCTTATCTATTTTATATGCTTATATATTTTGCTTGTGCTTCCTTTAGTCTCAAAACTACGAGCCGCCATTGAGTGGTAGAATTCACACTCAAGATCTGCACAAAACCTCTACTGTTCTTCGAACATTAGTGCTTCTAGCGGTTCTGATGCGCTAGGGTTTGTTTTTCTAGCAGTAGCGTCTATAAAATTAGCAACGAGTTTCGTAGAGCTCACTGCGACCAGCATATCGTACCCATTTTTTAACATCTTGGTCAGAGTAGTTCATCTTCGGTTCGAAGACCTTCCAATAACGGACTTTGAATCCTGATGTGCAAATAAAACTTCAAAGTTCATTGAAATAGGTGGCCTAGTCACCAGCTTCAACACGAGCAATTCAACATTTAAATAGAAAAACTCTAGCGCACCTAAACCGCTAGAAAACTAATTTTCAAAGAAGTTGTCTTTTAGTGACAAAAAAATGTGGAAAGACGTAATACACTTTTTAGAATCATATCAACCATTCCTTATTCAAAGCAACAGAACTCAACTATAACACAAATGATGAAAATGTTCAGTGCTGGCAACATTTTCCCAACGAAGCAGCAGTAAGTTTACCTTAACAAGCTCATACTTAAATCAACTTATCCTTTGAATTTCGTTCTCATCGGAGGATTTCGTCGAAAGTTTTAGCGGTTAAACGTTGTTTGAGGCTGCCATCCAAAAAATGTTAAAACTCGGGAAATTTAAAAACTGGTTTCTTATTTTTATTGCAAATGTTTTGCATACGAGTATGTTATATGAAGCATATGTTGATGCAATAGTTACGAAAATGGCTAAAGCTGGTTACCTTGTGTCAGCAGCAAAGCAAAATATATACCAAATCTGCTTCACGTTAAACTAAACCCAACCAATAAATTTCGTTTCCATTGAATCACTGCGTTAGAAGTTATACGGGTGAAAAAATTTTTAGGGCTACCACCCTCAAAACTTTTCAAATTTTTAAAGCGTTAATATTTGTTGTTAATTTTCATTGCAGGATCGTTCCCATTTGAAAATCTAATGACATAATGGCTCAGTAAAAAAATTCCAAAAAATTACAAAAAATGGTCATACCTGGCAGCCCTCTCATAATTTTTGTACGAATTTTCTACGACATTTGGTTCACACCAAAGTTTATTTACTGCATAAAATTCGTTTTGATATCATGACTGCACCGGAAGTTAAAGGGCAAAAAGCTTTATTTTGCTGAGCAAATTTGCAAGATTTAGGAGACAAAAATCACCATAGTTGGCAGCTCTATTCAAATTTTTCAGCCAAATTTTCACCAAATGTTACCTAAAGTAAAATCCAAAAATTGTGTGAATTTTGTTTAAATCTGATGGCTGAATCGGAAGTTATAGGCCAAAAAGCTGTTTTTTTTCTCAGCGATTTTTCAAGATGGCACCACTGCCACAGGATTGCCCGCATTTCAAAATCACTTCTATCAGACCTGGTCCTAGTTAATATCAACACGTCCTGTGAATTTCATTATGATCGGACAATTCGGTCGTCAGTTCTCGTGAACAGTGAGCTACAGAGTTACCCGCACTACCTTGAAAATCCATGTGTGTTAAATTTTGGTCAACATCAATACGCTCTGCAAATTTCACGATGATCCAATGTTTTTGTCAAAAGTAATAACAAATAAAAATTTGAAAAAAAATCCTTGCCTACTTTTAGGCACTTAGCACCCACACACGGCTGAAAATTTCCAATTTTTTGTCATAAACAAGCTTAAAAAATAATAAGTTTCATTCCCAATACTTTTTGTGCACAAAAATTTACGCTGCTTGGAAATATAGGAGTACCTCAAAACTCATTAAAACGCTCACCGCCGCCAAAAGGTCTAAGATATTTGAATCTACGTTCTCCGAAAGTTTCAGCTCAATCGAATCGGCCACTCCAGAGATTATCTCCCTTAATCATTTTGATGATATATATATATGTATATGTATATATATACATATATATATATATATATATATATATATATATATATATATATATATATATATATATATATATATATATATATATATATATATATATATATATATATATATATATATATATATAAAGAAATATGAATTTTCAGCGAAACGAGTTTAATACTAATTTTCTTCGAAAATTAGTAAAAACTTTTGCGCATCAGAACCGCTTTTGAAGATATCGTCTTTGAGTGACAAAAAAATGTGGAAAGACGTAATACACTTTTTTGTAGAATCATATCAACCTTTCCTTATCTAAAGCAACAAAACGCAACTATAACACAAATGATGAAAATGTTTACTGCTGGTAACACTTTCCCAACGAAGCAGCAATAAGTTAAACATAACAAACTCATACCTTAATCAACTTTTCCTTTGAATTTCGCCCTCATAGGAGGATTTTATCGAAAGTTTCAGCAGTAAAACGTTGTTTGAGGCTGCCATCTGAAAAATTTTCAAAGCTCTGAAAATTTAAAAATTGGTTTCTTATTTTTAGTGCGAGTGCTTTGCATATGAGTATGTAATTTGAAGCATCTGTTGGTGCAATATTTACGAAAATGCCTGATACTGGTTACCCTGTGTTAGCAGCAAAGCAAAATATATACCAAATCTGCTTCACGTTAAGTTAAACCTACCCTGTGAATTTCGTTTCGATCGAATCACTGCGCTGGAAAATATACGGGTGAAAAGAATTTTAGGGCTACCATCCTCAAAACTTTTCAAATTTTTAAAGCGTTAATATTTATTGTTAATTATCATTGCAGAATCATTGCCATTTGCAAACCTAATGACATAATCGCTTAGTAAAGAAATTCCAAAAAATTACAAAAATGGTCATAGCTGGCAGCCCTTTCATGATTTTTGTACGAAATTTCTATGACATTTGGTTCACATTAAGGATCTTTGGCTTCATTAACTTTGTTTTGATTTCATGACTGGACCGGAAATTGGAGGGAAAATGCTTTATTTTGCTGAGCAAATTTGCAAGATTTAGGAGACATAAATCACCATAGCTGGCAAGTCTATTCTAATTTTTCAACGAAATTTTCAGAAAATGTTGTGTTAAATAAGATCCAAATATTGGGTGAATTTTGTTTGAATGTGATGGCTGAATCGGAAGTTATAGGCCAAAAAGCTGTTTTTTTTCTCAGTGATATTTCAAGATGGAATCATTGCCACAGGGTTGCTTGTATTTCAAAATCACTTCTATCAGACCTGGTCTTAGTTGATACCAACATGTTTTGTAAGTTTCATTATGATCGGATAATCCGGTCATCAGTTCTCGTGAACAGAACTTTCGAGTACTGAAAATAGAGGTAATTTGGTGATGGGTTGCCGTTCTTGTGCAAATCGGAATTTTAAAAATTTCAATTTGACATGACTTGAATTTTTTTGTCAAAAATCAAAAATTTTTCAGGAGGGTCAATGATTTGAATGTTTTTTTTTTCAGTAGCCTGCCGTAGCTACAGAGTTCCCCGCACTGTCTTGAAAATCTATATGTGATAAGTTTTGATCAACATCAACACGGTAAGCAGTTTTCACGATGCTCCAATGTTTTTGTCAGAAGTAATGACAAATCAAAATTTGAAAAAAATCCTTGCCATTCTGCACCCACACGCGGTTCAAAACTTCCAAATTTTTATCGTACACAAGCTTAAAACATAATAAGTTTTCATTCCCAAACATTTATTTTAACAAAATTTTACACTGCTTGGATATATAGGAGTACCTGAAAATTCACGAAAATGCTCGGCGCCGCCAAAAAATTTTGAGTATCTGAATTTTAACAAGTCATGAACCTACCTACTATATACATCTACGTCGTCCGAAAATTTCAGCTTAAAATCGGATCGGCCACTCCAGAGATTATCTCCCTCAATCATTTTGTGTATATATATATATATATATATATATATATATATATATATATATATATATATATATATATATATATATATATATATATATATATAAAGAAATATGCATTTTCGGCGAAACGAGTTTAATACTAATTTTCTTCGAAAATTGGTAAAAACTCTAACCAATTGTTGCATAACTTTTTTTTTCTTTCCAACTTCAGTGTCCTGACCACTTCAACGGGCTCTCCGCCTTACTTACAATCTTTTAGAGCTCGACGCGCGTTGCGGCCTTTCCGATGGCTTGCACGACACGTTCGACACAGTCTCGTGGATAATCGGTTTCTGGTGAAAAGCGCAAGGGAAAGACACGTCAAGGTCGCTGGGTTAGAGGGTGGTAAAGCGCAACAAAATAATTGCAACTCACTGCCACCCTTAACTGCATTTGTTGCCCTTTTAACATGCATTTGAATTGCACTTGTTAATGAAACCATAATCTGCCTTTGCTAGCATGGCATTAGCCGGAACAATATTACTTAAGGGCATGAACACCAAACACAACATTACAACATGAGAGCGATTCCACCTCATTCCCACAGTCCCGAATTATCACTTTCGAGCCCCATGATTATCCAGGACTACACTCTAAAAAGTGGGTCTAAAATTAAGGCATTCGAAAGGGAGGTATTCGAAAGGAGAATCCTCCGCTACTGTACTGGTAGGTTTTACAACCCGGTGACTAAAAAGTGGCCGAAGAACCTTCTCCTGTATGAGGAGTCGGGACTGAAGCCACTTAGGGACCGGGTTGTAGAATTAACGACAAGATTCTACGGACTGACAGACGGACATGAGAACGGACTGATACGGTCACTTGGGCGTACAGGTGGCTCTAATGAGCCATTTATGCGCCCCGCGAAAATAGCGTGTCAGCGACAGCTCATGGATGCGCTTTTTAATTATGTAGGCCTCCCAACGAATAGAAGAGGCTAGATGTAAGACCTAGGATAAGGAATTAGGTCTAATTAGGCTAAGTTAGTTTTAGTTAGGTATAAGTTAGACTTAAGTCATAGCATAAGGTAGATTTTAAGTGGCTATTGCTAAGATAATCCCAGCCACTGTACACGGCTGAGTATGATAATTAGCGTGTAAGATTAAAAGAAAAACTCAAAAGATAAACATAAATAAAAATAAAACAACCAAGAGCCAGCAGGCCAAAATATTATAGCCGCTAGTAAGTAATTTTTTTTTTTTTTTTAATTGTAAATAGTACTTAAATTAGATTAATAATGTACAAAAGAAAACTAAAAAAATAAAATCTTTTCTAAAAAAAAAAAAAAACGAAAGCTTTGAACATAATTTTGCTCTCATTATTGTTCTATCACTACCTGTTTATGTAAGATATGCTTGGAATAAAATTTATTTTTTTCCGTACTGTGACATTTGATGTAGAATGCGTATATATAAAGCGATATTATCATGAGTAATTACGAGTAAGCAAATTTTGACACCAAACAATATGAGAGCTGGTTGTTTTCTTTCTTGTTTTTGTTGTTTTATTTTGATAAAGAAAATTCAGTTTTTGTTTTTTTTTATGCAATGATAACGAAAATATCAATGCAGCATAATTAGCCAACATGACTATGCAACCAGTACTTTTATATTGTTCACAATAGCACATACAAGACTTTTTCTTCCTTTGCTTTCTGGTTCATTTTTACTAATGTTCGAAGAACATTAAAGTATATTTAACTCTTTGGTGCCGGCGGCCATTTTAGTGATATTTTTAATATACCTATTATTCCGTCCACAAAAGATTTTTGCAAAAAGTAAGGTAACGGAATGAGTTTCGAACGTGTTTTAAATGTGAATCAGGTAATGTTTCGGAATGTTTTAAGCCCATGTGTGCGCTAGGTGCCAAAAAAGAGATCGGGAAAATTTTAAAATTTTTAAATTGCGATAGCTTTTGACAGGGCTATTAAATCGTTATGAAACTTTTAGAACGCATTGGATTTATTCAGTTGTAAATTTGTGTAGCTTTTAATGAGCATGTTGGCAACCCTGTAGCTAGGGCAGGCGCTGAAAGCGAAAACCTTCAAATCATCGACTCTCCTGAAAACGTGTCGGTTGTTGGAAAAAAGCCACTCATGTATAAATCTTATGCTTTGTTTACATAGTCAAAGTAAAAAATTTGAAATTTTACAACGGGCACGCCTGGTAACTCTTTCACAATTCACCTTTAATTTTTAGCATCAAAAATTTCTGTTCTGTTCACGGAGACTCACGATCCGATAATCCCAATTAATTGAAATTCACAGAATGTATTGGCCTTAGAAAGGACCAGGTTTGATTTGTTTTTTTTTTCTATGATAATGCCAAAGCTCAGGGGATTGCCCTTTGAAGCGAATGCTTAGCGATGGCGGTAGGGAGACACATATGGGAGAAGCCGATATCAATTATTCCATTATTCTTTTTTTTTGAGTGCCACATTTATTTCTTTTTTTCTAAAGTGCTAGTGTTATGCGTAGTCGCTACTAAAGCTTCAATGCGGCACTTAATTAATGGAGCGCTGGTATTATGCCCAGTCGCCGACTGTTAGTTAAGACAACACAAGACGAACAAATACAGCTATGGGCACGGCGGGATTCGAACCCGCGGGCAGTAGATCGCTGCTTTGGACTGACGCGATAGCAAGCTAAGCTACTGACCCCCCTAGAAGTAATTTTGAAATGTGGGCAATTTTGTGCCAGTGGTGCCATTTTGAAAAATCACTAAGAAAAATAGCTGAAGAAAAATAGCTTTCCTTGCTTATCCACAAAATTGATTAAATAGTCAATGTGTAACAACCAAAAGATTTACAATCAATATTTAACAATCAAAGTTAATAACATTTATTTTCATACAAAAGTCAAAACTCCTTCGCAACTATGAATCAAATGGTTGTATTTTATAACAGTCCAACTACAGAGCTTCCAAGTTAAATTTACAGCGACGCAACGAAAACTAAAACGTTTTACTATAAACTACAGGCACTGCATGCCATTCAATTCAAAACATACAGTTCATTGATATATACTACACAGAACACTGAAGTGATCTTGCTTCAATGCTCAAACTCATGGTTTTCACATAGATCTACTTAGACGCTTTGCCAAAATGATGCCCACAAAAATTTTACAATCAATGTACACAAACAGCATTGCGGACGCTGGCTCAGTTCACAGCGTCTTGGTGGGTACAGAAATTCAAAAAACCTTGCCCGATCCACCCGCTGAACGACCCGAAAATCTTTGCTATTGAATGAACCTAATACGCTGCAAAATTATCCGCGTCTTCTGTTATGTTACTGTTTCCCCTCATAAATTATCTATAGATTGTTTTCTGCTCTTCTTCTTACGAGCCGTTCTCCTTAGGAATTGAAGCATTTTCTGCTTTGTTCACATGAACACATGTACGGTACAAGCTATTGTGATGTTCATGTGGTGAATAGAATAGTAGGAGTTAAATTTTTTTCGTGTGCAATTTTCCCCAGATCGGTTGTTCGTGTCTGTTTTGGGTTTGCTTTCCCAAAGGACGTAGGTTTTTGGTTCTGGTGCTTTGATGAAATGACCACTTGATTGCTTTGGACGCCTATGTTGACGCTGCTATTATGTTTCTGTTTCCCGTTATGACCTACGTTACAGAATTTGTAGATTCTCTTCTGCCCCTTTTCTAATGAGTTGTTCCCCTTCTGATTTGATGCCTTTTATGCTTTGTTCGCATGGTGTATGTACGGTGCAAGTTATTGTGATGTTGATATGGAGAATATGGTCTGCTTTGGGTTTACTTCCGCAAAATGAGTTTCTCGGTTCGGGTGCTTTGGGTGATTTGATGATGGGTTATTTCTATGTTGAATTTCTGAAGTGCTTTCTTTATTATTTGTAGCTTACATTGTTTGCGTTTTTTTATGTCTTCTCCGCAAAAAACACACCTGTTATAATTCTTTTGACTTGTATTATTTGTATTGTCAATATTTATTAATACGGTTGGTTCAACATGGATAAAAGGATAGTTTTTAAAGTAAAATATAACATAAAACTCGTTAAAGTGAGAGCATATTGAATAAATTATGTTCCGAAAAGTTAATATTTACCCGTTTAATATGGATTTTAAAGTGGAAAACCAAAATTGAGTTGATTGTGCCATAGCGTATTTACTGCGGCAATCTTTTTCATTGAGGATCTTATTGAGTCTTATCAACCAAGACCAATAATTTCGCTCAGTCTACTGTTTACAAAAGGTAACTATACTAGACACTTTTATTGCAAATTATATGAGAAATTTATTTTCATTTTGGCATTGGCTATCTAATTTAATTTGCTAAAAGATGCATTATACCCTCAACTTTGAGCTATTAAAAAACTTTCGCCATTTATTTAGCCTGTAATATGTTTTCAACTTAACTTTTTTTTACAATTAAAAAAAAAATAAAAGAAATTAGTAAGTTTTGTTTGCTTTCAAATACTATAATTAATTTGAACTTTTGTGAGATTTTTGATCTTAGTGAGTAGGAAGCTGTTGACAATCAATCACTAGCTTTTAATGCAAATATGGTCAGCATTAAAATACTTAATTGATTTTTTACACGGTATTTTAAAGGTAGTTTACTACGCGCTTCATAAGTATGCTTATCTATTTTATATGCTTATATATTTTGCTTGTGCTTCCTTTAGTCTCAAAACTACGAGCCGCCATTGAGTGGTAGAATTCACACTCAAGATCTGCACAAAACCTCTACTGTTCTTCGAACATTAGTGCTTCTAGCGGTTCTGATGCGCTAGGGTTTGTTTTTCTAGCAGTAGCGTCTATAAAATTAGCAACGAGTTTCGTAGAGCTCACTGCGACCAGCATATCGTACCCATTTTTTAACATCTTGGTCAGAGTAGTTCATCTTCGGTTCGAAGACCTTCCAATAACGGACTTTGAATCCTGATGTGCAAATAAAACTTCAAAGTTCATTGAAATAGGTGGCCTAGTCACCAGCTTCAACACGAGCAATTCAACATTTAAATAGAAAAACTCTAGCGCACCTAAACCGCTAGAAAACTAATTTTCAAAGAAGTTGTCTTTGAGTGACAAAAAAATGTGGAAAGACGTAATACACTTTTTAGAATCATATCAACCATTCCTTATTCAAAGCAACAGAACTCAACTATAACACAAATGATGAAAATGTTCAGTGCTGGCAACATTTTCCCAACGAAGCAGCAGTAAGTTTACCTTAACAAGCTCATACTTAAATCAACTTATCCTTTGAATTTCGTTCTCATCGGAGGATTTCGTCGAAAGTTTTAGCGGTTAAACGTTGTTTGAGGCTGCCATCCAAAAAATGTTAAAACTCGGGAAATTTAAAAACTGGTTTCTTATTTTTATTGCAAATGTTTTGCATACGAGTATGTTATATGAAGCATATGTTGATGCAATAGTTACGAAAATGGCTAAAGCTGGTTACCTTGTGTCAGCAGCAAAGCAAAATATATACCAAATCTGCTTCACGTTAAACTAAACCCAACCAATAAATTTCGGTTCCATTGAATCACTGCGCTAGAAGTTATACGGGTGAAAAAATTTTTAGGGCTACCACCCTCAAAACTTTTCAAATTTTTAAAGCGTTAATATTTGTTGTTAATTTTCATTGCAGGATCGTTCCCATTTGAAAATCTAATGACATAATGGCTCAGTAAAAAAATTCCAAAAAATTACAAAAAATTGTCATACCTGGCAGCCCTCTCATAATTTTTGTACGAATTTTCTACGACATTTGGTTCACATCAAAGTTTATTTACTGCATAAAATTCGTTTTGATATCATGACTGCACCGGAAGTTAAAGGGCAAAAAGCTTTATTTTGCTGAGCAAATTTGCAAGATTTAGGAGACAAAAATCACCATAGTTGGCAGCTCTATTCAAATTTTTCAGCCAAATTTTCACCAAATGTTACCTAAAGTAAAATCCAAAAATTGTGTGAATTTTGTTTAAATCTGATGGCTGAATCGGAAGTTATAGGCCAAAAAGCTGTTTTTTTTCTCAGCGATTTTTCAAGATGGCACCACTGCCACAGGATTGCCCGCATTTCAAAATCACTTCTATCAGACCTGGTCCTAGTTAATATCAACACGTTCTGTGAATTTCATTATGATCGGACAATTCGGTCGTCAGTTCTCGTGAACAGTGAGCTACAGAGTTACCCGCACTACCTTGAAAATCCATGTGTGTTAAATTTTGGTCAACATCAATACGCTTTGCAAATTTCACGATGATCCAATGTTTTTGTCAAAAGTAATAACAAATAAAAATTTGAAAAAAAATCCTTGCCTACTTTTAGGCACTTAGCACCCACACACGGCTGAAAATTTCCAATTTTTTGTCATAAACAAGCTTAAAAAATAATAAGTTTTCATTCCCAATACTTTTTGTGCACAAAAATTTACGCTGCTTGGAAATATAGGAGTACCTCAAAACTCATTAAAACGCTCACCGCCGCCAAAAGGTCTAAGATATTTGAATCTACGTTCTCCGAAAGTTTCAGCTCAATCGAATCGGCCACTCCAGAGATTATCTCCCTTAATCATTTTGATGATATATATATATGTATATGTATATATATACATATATATATATATATATATATATATATATATATATATATATATATATATATATATATATATATATATATATATATATATATATATATATATATATATATATATATATATATATATATATATATATGTATATATAAAGAAATATGAATTTTCGGCGAAACGAGTTTAATACTAATTTTCTTCGAAAATTAGGAAAAACTTTTGCGCATCAGAACCGCTTTTGAAGATATCGTCTTTGAGTGACAAAAAAATGTGGAAAGACGTAATACACTTTTTTGTAGAATCATATCAACCTTTCCTTATCTAAAGCAACAAAACGCAACTATAACACAAATGATGAAAATGTTTACTGCTGGTAACACTTTCCCAACGAAGCAGCAATAAGTTAAACATAACAAACTCATACCTTAATCAACTTTTCCTTTGAATTTCGCCCTCATAGGAGGATTTTATCGAAAGTTTCAGCAGTTAAACGTTGTTTGAGGCTGCCATCTGAAAAATTTTCAAAGCTCTGAAAATTTAAAAATTGGTTTCTTATTTTTAGTGCGAGTGCTTTGCATATGAGTATGTAATTTGAAGCATCTGTTGGTGCAATATTTACGAAAATGCCTGATACTGGTTACCCTGTGTTAGCAGCAAAGCAAAATATATACCAAATCTGCTTCACGTTAAGTTAAACCTACCCTGTGAATTTCGTTTCGATCGAATCACTGCGCTGGAAAATATACGGGTGAAAAGAATTTTAGGGCTACCATCCTCAAAACTTTTCAAATTTTTAAAGCGTTAATATTTATTGTTAATTATCATTGCAGAATCATTGCCATTTGCAAACCTAATGACATAATCGCTTAGTAAAGAAATTCCAAAAAATTACAAAAATGGTCATAGCTGGCAGCCCTTTCATGATTTTTGTACGAAATTTCTATGACATTTGGTTCACATTAAGGATCTTTGGCTTCATTAACTTTGTTTTGATTTCATGACTGGACCGGAAATTGGAGGGAAAATGCTTTATTTTGCTGAGCAAATTTGCAAGATTTAGGAGACATAAATCACCATAGCTGGCAAGTCTATTCTAATTTTTCAACGAAATTTTCAGAAAATGTTGTGTTAAATAAGATCCAAATATTGGGTGAATTTTGTTTGAATGTGATGGCTGAATCGGAAGTTATAGGCCAAAAAGCTGTTTTTTTTCTCAGTGATATTTCAAGATGGAATCATTGCCACAGGGTTGCTTGTATTTCAAAATCACTTCTATCAGACCTGGTCTTAGTTGATACCAACATGTTTTGTAAGTTTCATTATGATCGGATAATCCGGTCATCAGTTCTCGTGAACAGAACTTTCGAGTACTGAAAATAGAGGTAATTTGGTGATGGGTTGCCGTTCTTGTGCAAATCGGAATTTTAAAAATTTCAATTTGACATGACTTGAATTTTTTTGTCAAAAATCAAAAATTTTTCAGGAGGGTCAATGATTTGAATGTTTTTTTTTTCAGTAGCCTGCCGTAGCTACAGAGTTCCCCGCACTGTCTTGAAAATCTATATGTGATAAGTTTTGATCAACATCAACACGGTAAGCAGTTTTCACGATGCTCCAATGTTTTTGTCAGAAGTAATGACAAATCAAAATTTGAAAAAAATCCTTGCCTACTTTTAGGCATTCTGCACCCACACGCGGTTCAAAACTTCCAAATTTTTATCGTACACAAGCTTAAAACATAATAAGTTTTCATTCCCAAACATTTATTTTAACAAAATTTTACACTGCTTGGAAATATAGGAGTACCTGAAAATTCACGAAAATGCTCGGCGCCGCCAAAAAATTTTGAGTATCTGAATTTTAACAAGTCATGAACCTACCTACTATATACATCTACGTCGTCCGAAAATTTCAGCTTAAAATCGGATCGGCCACTCCAGAGATTATCTCCCTCAATCATTTTGTGTGTATATATATATATATATATATATATATATATATATATATATATATATATATATATATATATATATATATATATATATATATATATAAAGATATATGCATTTTCGGCGAAACGAGTTTAATTCTAATTTTCTTCGAAAATTGGTAAAAACTCTAACTAATTGTTGCATAACTTTTTTTTTCTTTCCAACTTCAGTGTCCTGACCACTTCAACGGGCTCTCCGCCTTACTTACAATCGATCATCTGACACGGGTGGAACTTTTAGAGCTCGACTCGCGTTGCGGCCTTTCCGATGGCTTGCACGACACGTTCGACACAGTCTCGTGGATAATCGGTTTCTGGTGAAAAGCGCAAGGGAAAGACACGTCAAGGTCGCTGGGTTAGAGGGTGGTAAAGCGCAACAAAATAATTGCAACTCACTGCCACCCTTAACTGCATTTGTTGCCCTTTTAACATGCATTTGAATTGCACTTGTTAATGAAACCATAATCTGCCTTTGCTAGCATGGCATTAGCCGGAACAATATTACTTAAGGGCATGAACACCAAACACAACATTACAACATGAGAGCAATTCCACCTTATTCCCACAGTCCCGAATTATCACTTTCGTGCCCCATGATTATCCAGGACTACACTCTAAAAAGTGGGTCTAAAATTAATTCTTTGATAAAAGTAAATATATCTATTTTTCTGTTTAAAATAACGAAACACAATTATTTTTACACATTGGATGTGTATTTTTTGCTTTTACGTCATATCAGCTGAATAATAAATAGTGTTTTGTAAACCTTAGCAAAAAGAGTGTAAATTTAGTACTTCGCTACTCTCGTTTACACCAAAGCTGTAAAATTGTATCATTTGCTTGAATTTGACTTATAATTGATGTAACATTGTGACGAAAGACGGTGATTTGGCTAAACTGAACGAGTCTGATATTCCGAGATCTTTGCTTTGAATAGCAGCAGTTAAGTGTCAGTCTTTTCGTGTAATAAGAGTAGAAGTGTAGCTATAAGCTAATTAGAAGTGTAGTTATAAGTGCTATAAGCTAATGTGTATAATGTGTATATAGTGTATATATCAAATTAAAATAAATTATAAACTTAAAGGAATTGCAAAAAGATTTTGTATTCGACAAGAAAAATATTTATATTTTGCTTACTTGATTTGATAGGACTCTCGCCTTTTTTAACATTCAAAGTTATCTATTTAGAGGCTTTTGTTAGTGATATTTAATTTTGGGGTGATATTTTATATTATGGCAGTTACCTGTGTTGAAGGGCTGACTTCTGGATCATTAAATTTTTTCAATTTTATTGAAAATGAAACTTATCTAGAGGTTAGCTGAAATTCCTGCTTCAGTAGTGCAAACTTCCTAAAGTTGTTCGCAATAGATACCTTTCGATGTCATTTGTTTGATAAAACCTTCTTAAGGTGCGTTTTTTGCACTCATGGGCAGGGTTAGTTACCTGAATTTACCTTCACTTACCCTGCCCAAGAGTGCAAAAAACGCACCTTTTATTATCGTTTTTTTAAACATTTTTATGGACATTCACGAATAAATTGCGCTTATTACCCTAAAAAAACTCGTAAAAAGTAGCCTTTGATACATAAATTTCATGCGTTTCCGTCCTAAATTTACATGTTTTTAGGGTAAAATTACACGATTTGCTCGTAAAAAAAACTACACATTTAAGACGTAAAATATTCTTTCTACGCACTTTTGTGAATTTACATCTTTAATAGTAGGAAACCAGTTTCCTACTATTATAAGAGTAAAATTCAACCAAAATTTTTTTGAGTGTAGGTCGTAGAAAAGATACTTCAAGCAATCCCGATTCAACTCCACTCACTTAATCTGCAAAGTATACCATGACGTTGACGGTTTTTAATTTTCATGCCACCATTCAACACTAAGGCACCAAGGCCCTTAGGGGAATAAAATGCACCCTACATCAGCATAGAGCAAAAGGTGTGAAATTAGCGCCTTTCACAAGTCACCAGCCAATGATCTTAAATCACTTTTCAAGAAGACTGAAATTTCTGACTTCCAATCCGACGTTCCGTACAAACGGAAAAGCAAGCATCAAACACGTATTCAACTTTGCAACATCTTCCTAAGCCACTTCGTGACAATCTCAATCCGTACCGCCATACGATTTTCATTTGAATCTTTTCATTTGAATCATTTGAATCTTAGAAGAAAAAACTCTAGCGCACCTGAACCGCTAGAAACACTAATGTTCGAAGAACAGTAGAAGAATCGTGCAGGTTTTGAGCTGCTTCTTACGGCCAAACTGTTTCAAATGCCACGTTTGACTTTGGTGTCAAGAATGCATTATAACTCCTATGGTAGAAGGTTTCAGATATTACCACTGGCATGAATTTCAACGTTTATGAAAGCAAAACACGGGTTAATTATATTCGCTATCAGTTGCTTATTTCACAAAATTTTGAAAGCAGCATCTCATATAACATCAATGAAGAAAATGTTCAGTGCCTGCAGCACTATAACTGAAGTTGGTGTTTGGGGCTGCGATCTGAAAAATTTGCAGAACTTTGGGAATTGAAACATCGGTTATTTATTTTCACTGTAAATGTTTCCGGTATGAATACTAACTGTAAGCATTTATTGACACAAAAGTAGCACAACCGACTCGTGCTGGCAACCTTTCGCCAGTATCAAAGCCAAGAATATATCACATCTGCTTCACGTTGTTTTATTACATTCGAAGTTATAGGAGTATAAAAAAATTTAGGGTTACCTGCAGCGAGTTTTTTCAAATAATCGAAAACTTAATATTTGCTGTTTATTGTCACTACAATATCATTACCAATTGAAAATTCTACGATAAAACCGTTTAATAAAGATATTGCAAACAAACACAAAACCAACAATAGCTGGCAATCCTATCGTGGCTTTTCAACCAAATTTGGCCTGAATAATGTCTATAATAAGTTCCATTAATTGTACGAAATTCGTATTGATTTCATGACTGCACTGGAAGTTATAAGGCAAAAAGTTTTATTTTCCTAAGCAAATTTTCAAAACCAAAGGACACAAAAATTACCATAGCTGGCAGCACCAATCGAATTTTCAAACCAAATTTTCATCAAACAGAGTTTACAGTAAGATCCAGCTACTGTGTCAATTTCATGAAAATCTGGTAACTTATTCACATTTCATAGGGCAAAACGCAGTGTTTTTTCTTTGCAATTTTTCAAGATGGCACCACTGGCACAGAGTTGCCCACAATTTGAAATCGCTTCTACCAAACCTGGTCCTACTTGAGTCCAATGCATTCTGTAAATTTCAGTTGTATCTGATTATTGGTTCGTGAGTTCCCGTGAACAGAAGTTTTTAATGCTAAAAATATAGGTTAACTGGGAAAGGGTTACCGTTCTTGTCCGACATGAGTTTTCCAAAGTTTAACTTTGAACGTGTAGATAAAGCATAAGATTTGTATACAGATTGGTTTTATTGTAAGAAACGGACATTTTTTTAGGATATTCTATGGTTTGAATGTTTTCACTTCCAAATTTTTATTTTTTCAAATTTAAGTCACAAAACTTATCATAGCTGGCAGTTCCAACCGAATTTTTCAACCAAATTTCTACCAAACGTGTTTTAAAATAATGTCCAGCTACCCTATGAATTTCGTTAAAATCGAACGATTCAATCAGAATTTATAGGGCTAAAAGCAGTTATCTTTTTTAGTGATTTTTCAAGATGGCACCACTGGCACAGAATCGCCCGCATTTCAAAATCACTTCTATCAGACCTGGTCCTACTAAAGATCAATACATTCTGCAAATTTCAATTAATTCTGCTTATTGGATCGTGAGTTTCCGTGAACAGAAGCTTTTGATGCTAAAAATATAGGTTACCAGGCGTGCCCTTTATACCATATCAAATTTTATTTTTTGTTTATGTAAACAGAGCACAAGATTTACATATAAGTGGCTTTTTTTTGAAGAAACGGCATTTTTTCAAGAGAGACGATGATTTGGAGGTTTTCACTTTCAGTGCCTGCCCTAGCTACAGGACTGCCAGCACGCTCATTAAAAGCTACACATATCTACAACTTAATAATCCTAATATGTCCTGAAAATTTCGTAATGATTGAATAGCTCTGTCAAAAAATATCGCAATTTAAAAATTTTCAAATTTTCCCGTTCTCATTTTAGGCACCCAGCGCACACATGGGGTTAAAAAATTCCAAAACATTATCCGATTCACATGTAAAACACGTTCGAAATTTATTTCGTCAACATTATTTTTGCGAAAATTATTTGTGTACGGAATAATAGGTGTATTGAAAATATCACTAAAATGGCCGCCGGCGCCAAAAGGTTAAAGATAAATGACATTTAGTGAGGATTTGATAAGGTTAAAGATAAATGACATTTAGGGAGGAGACCTGGACCTATTCTGCATATACACCAATGTATCCTGAAAGTTTCAGCTCAATCGGATGGCGCGTTCTCGAGATTATCTCACTGAAATTTTTTGATGATATATATATATATATATATATATATATATATATATATATATATATATATATATATATATATATATATATATATATATATATATATATATATATATATATATATATATATATATATATATATATATATATATATATATATATATATATATATATATATATATATATATATATATATATATATATATATATATATATATATATATATATATATATATATATATATATATATATATATATGGAAGTACGAATTTTTGGCCGAATCGATTTTAATACTAATGTTCTTCGAACATTAGTAAAAATATTTCATATTTAGGTAGTCACTTTAGTTTGGTTTGAGGTAAATTTGGATCCAATTAAAAGGGAATTCAAACTCAATGCACAGCACACGGAATCCGATCTTTCAGTTCCCCGGACAAGTATCTCTCTTTGGACAGCGTCCACAGCCAACCGTCCTCTCGCTCGAGCAATTCGTTCACAACTCATGACCTTCCGCCATCCAACCATCCACTTGTAATTCGCATTTTCATCGATCGCCCGTGTTCCAAGAATGTTCTAGGAAACTTCTCAGGCTTTGCCATGCAATGCTTTGTCGCATGATCATCATGATGAACGATTTCTCACGGTCATCATTAGTGACATTCTTCACTTTTTCAAGTTGGTCGGGCCCGAGCAATTGATACGTTGTCGTTGCCGAAATTTTCATGATGGGCAACAACAACACACTTTCATCATCGCTTGTGGTCGCTGAGACCTTCCTGACGGCCAACAACAACGCCGTGGCTACGAATATTTTAAGTTGCAGCTGCACGAAATTCCCCCAAATCCTCCAACAATAATTCTATGGAGCAGGAACGGTTTTGAACTCATTGGGCCTTTTCACACTTGTATTCTTCATGCACTCCTCAACAGTGTTGCCAACTTTTTTCCAGCCGTTGTAGCTAGATTTGAGGGAAAAAATAGCTAAAAATAGCTCAAATGTTCACTTTGTAG
This sequence comes from Nemotelus pantherinus, assembly GCA_963978885.1. Classification (NCBI taxonomy): domain Eukaryota; kingdom Metazoa; phylum Arthropoda; class Insecta; order Diptera; family Stratiomyidae; genus Nemotelus; species Nemotelus pantherinus. Next base: position 77,753 of record CAXBUK010000020.1, read on the forward strand.
CTAAAAAATGTAGCTAAATTCAACAATAAAAAACTCAAGGTTCTGGAAAACAGTTTTATTAAGCTAATGTGTATAATTGATATGGAATATTATGAGTAGTTTATTAATTTCACAGTATAAAAGAGTATAAAAATCGTTGAAGAGCTTATTAAGTTCAACAGAATTCTATTCTATTTTTTTTATTCATGATAGAAGCATCTTTTAAAATGGGTTGAAGAAATAGGAGATATAAAAGGTTTTTGATTGTTATACTCCTTGTAAATCATTTTTGCTAAATAACATTCTTCTGATGTTTGGACTATGCTGAAGTGGAGTTTTAGTTTTAGTTTATTAATTTCACAGTATAAAAGAGTATAAAAATCGTTGAAGAGCTTATTAAGTTCAACAGAATTCTATTCTATTTTTTTTATTCATGATAGAAGCATCTTTTAAAATGGGTTGAAGAAATAGGAGATATAAAAGGTTTTTGATTGTTATACTCCTTGTAAATCATTTTTGCTAAATAACATTCTTCTGATGTTTGGACTATGCTGAAGTGGAGTTTTAGCCATAGTTATTGGTTACTGATCCTTGATACTGATCCCGTTATTGACAACCACCTCGTTTACGAACTCCGTATCATCTTTAGAGGAATTTAGAGAACCAATTATAAATTTCTGCAGGTAAAAGCTTTAAGGTTTGGGGAAGAAACGATCTTCAAGCCGCAGAAACTGAAACCTGAACGGAATGACAAGCTCATCTTATTAATATAAAAAAAAGATTTTGACGACTTAATTTTTTAAATACACAGCTATTGAATGCGATTATAACACCTGCTTTGTCTGTAATATTTGTAATATTTAGGATGCAGTTTTCTAAGCACGTGTTTATGGCAGTAGTAATACTTTTAACAGCTCCCCTTTCTAGCTCTTTCAAGTAAATTGTAATAATTTTTTGCTAAATACCACTAAAATATCTGTAGACTCGTCAATTAAAGTACTGAAAATACAGTTATCAAAATTTGCCTTTAAATCCGATGTGAAGTATGGGAAAAAACTGCTCCCAACTCAGAAAATATAGTCTTTATTTTTCCCTGTGTTGAAAAACTCTACAAAATGAAAAAAAAACATAGCTAGCACAATTCTAACGTTTGATTTTACTACTGAGCACGATTTCTAATGTCTTCTAGAGTTTTGTGCGAACACTTTGTCTACGTTTTATTTCAACTTTATGTCTACGCCTGAATTTTTCGGTTCTTGTCTTCGAATTAAGGCAGATAATGTGTATTCTATATTAAACATATTTCGTTTGTCTTACCTATTTTAGTTTATTCCTAATGAGTAAAAACTCACGGGTTTTCTTCGCACCGAACAAAAGAAATAAAACTGTTCGTAAAAGATTATTATTGTTCTATGCCCAGAAAGACATAGTACATAGTAGTAGTACTATTGTACTACCCAAAGCATTGGCGATTACCTTATAATTTGAGGAAATTATTTTAAGCACTTTTTAAATATTAATAAACTAGTGTAAGTTAATGCAATCAAAGCAACAATTTGAATTATTTATAGTCTATAAATTTGTAGCTAAATTTGTAGCCAATAGCTAAATGAAAAATGATGTAGCTAAACAGGTTCTTTTTGTAGCTAAATCTAACTACAAAATAGCTAAATTGGCATCAAGAATACAAGTGTGAAAAGGCCCATTGCTAATATTAGCTGAGAATGAGTTCCGGAAATGCGGAACCATTGTTGTTTGTGGACTTGGAAGAATCCTCGGGCTGCAATTTCTTTTGGTAGCAAATATTGAGAAAAAATGTAACATGGATGGGCAAAGATACATATGCATGTTGAGCTGCGTATGTGAATTAGGCTATCTATGCATGTTCTATTTGCATAAGTGGGTAAAGATACATATACATGTTGAGATGATATGTTAATAAGGCTATCTATGCATGTTGTATTTGCATAGGTGGCTAAAGATACATATTCATGTTGAGATGCATATGTGAATAAGGGTATCTATGCATGCTGTATTTGCATAGATGAGTAAAGATACATATGCATGTTGAGATGCATATATGAAGAAGGATATTTATGCATGTACCTCTACATGTGGTAATACACATGCTAAGTACAGGTCCCCGAGGGGATTTTTAGAAGCGAATACAACAAATTGAAACCCTTCGAACTAACCAATCTATGCTTTTGTGATGTAACGATGTGTCACCGTTGATTTTTAGGTTAGAATAGGAGAGTATGAGCTGAAAAGTGTACTTTGATCCTAGGTGCTAGTTCTACAATTTATTGTGACTTATTGAGAAAACTAAACCTTTCCGCGCAACAATATTTACAGATACATTGTTTTGTCTAATTACCAATTTTAGTTTTTTACAATACCAGAATAAGAAATCTATTTAACTTGAGCATAGTAGGTACTGTAATCAATAGACTTTTTGTTTAGTTATATTTAATTAATTTATGGGAGTCTGTTTGGAGCTGAGATTCTTTTTATATCTACCGTACGCAAATTGCCCTCTTTTCCCGTCTAGCCAGAGATAAGATTAGAAGGATTTTTAAACACCATACCGATTTTCAACAACCAACATCTCTAAATCAACGCAGTCCGATTATGCATAGAAACCAATTCATCATTTTCATGCCAAGCAACTACACATCGTTTTCCATCTTTTTTTCGCTACACCGTCGAGAAAATTTTCATATTCAGGTCGCATAGACAACAGCTCAATCGTTCGTTTAGTTTCCATTTTCCGGCTCGACTGTCACATCATCTTTGCCTTGCTTAACCATTTGTCGCCGTCTTCAGCATCGTTACCATGAAAACTGCCAACCAACAAGTTTCATCCTCTCTATCGGAGACTACTTCAAAAAGCCAACGATTTTCTCACTTGCGGTGGCAATAATAAAACAGAGAAACCTTCGTAAAACGTTGTGTCACGGTGGATCTTCTGAAATATTGAATTAGACCATGGCTGTCTTTTAAGTGTTCACCTGAAAGACGCTTAAATCTGGTGTGAACTATCTTCATGCTGTCGGTTCTTTGGGAGATCCCCACCAGACGACCAGCATTATGCAACGTTCCAGTCTTGATTTAATTTTCTTATTGTCGTGGTGAAGCATTATCCATCGCCAGGGATGGAAAGAATTGCACGGAGAACTAAGCGGCTCTCACCAGTTTTTGGACGATTATAATATCTATAGGGGATAAGATTTCAGTGCATTGGAGAGTTTGACAATAGAAAGCGTTCATCTTGGCTCTGGAGACAACGGTTAATGCTTGAATATACTCTGGGACTTTAAGAATGTATTTACCAGTTTCATATATGAACGGTTGATGACTGACTGCAAAATCTTTGCATAAAACTCTTTCGCAAGTTTTCCTTATAGTGCATTCGGATGCATAGCGTTTTTGCTGGATCGAAATAAAACGAAAAAGAAAAGTGAAATAATATTCTAAAGAATTTCACAAAGATTCGGCAGACTTAGAAACGATTTCGTGCGGATAATGTAGTTCTTGCAAAAAAACCGATTATAATAAATTTAAAGATTGTTAGATTCAACTGTTTTAAAAATAATGGTAGAATGATATGAAGTATAGCTCTATTTCTTTTCTATTCATGCAGCTAGATCAATTTTTGAACAAAGTGCTCTTTATTTTCCACATGCAGCATAAGCTTCATTTGTGATTGAAATTAGCTGATACTATTTTTGCTACTTTTCACATTCAAGACTTTAATGTAAAGACCACTTTTTGCCGTATCAAGCTATTTGAACTTTTCGACAGGTACCGATGTTTTGAAGGTAATCTGCTCTCTTTTCTAGTGTCGATCGAGCTAAATTTTAAAATAACCTTTCATTTTTATTAATTTGTGATCATGGTTCCCTTCTTGTCTATAAATCAGCATAGGCAACAGGTCTGTTCACGTACTTCAGCTAACTGCAGCAGTAACAGAATTTGGTAGCTGGTTTCTTTTTGCAGCAAAATTTGGCTTCCAGCAAAAGTACAAAAACGACTTTCTGCGAATCTATTTTAATATATTATAATAGATTTAGGTATGCGAACAGACCTAATGTATATCGTCTCAGAAGCTTATCAAAGCAGAGAATAAATGATATGGGAAAGCAGAATCAAATTGGAATTGTATTTGTGGGTAATTTATCTCAACTAACGTAAATAAAAAATTCACATCAGTCAAGTTTGCGCTGTGAGCTGGTATCTGATGAGAATCAGTGTATACTTTTGAAACCAATTAGTAAAAAAACGGTTTCCAATTTAATTATCCCATTTTTATTTAAAACATAAACCTAAAAAGAAGTCTTTGGAAGCAAAATGTAATTGAATTGTATTTTTATTACCTCTAACCTCTTTATAACCTTTATAAATTTAAAATACACAGCCTATGAGCCTTAACATGGTAATGAACAGTTTCTTCGGTTGTTGTTCAAAAACTGTTTTCCCAGGCTTTCGCAAATGCTGTGCCTTTCATATATATCTATTTCGCATAGTGACTGTACTTCCTTGATAGTTGCAATGACTTTCCATTCTGTTTCTCCTCTAAACTGTATTTTACCAGTGATGATCAGAGTAATAACTTCTTTCTTTTCCTTGCTGAGTTCACTTAACGGTTGTGTTGAGTTGATCAAATGCCGCGTTTACACACATGGCAAATGCTGGCGAGCCGAGTGTGTAAATGGTCCCCTTGCTTATTCTCGGCTGTTTTCTTTACATACGAAAATATGGAGGGAAGTAATTTCACAAGTTCCTCGACGAAACGTTCGCCATATGTGTAAACCAGGCATAACGCAAACAAATCGCTTGACAAAAGCCTTTTCTGCATTCCAGGCACCTAAGTCTACAAATGCCACTCATCACTCTTTTATTCTTAACATGACTTAGTCCCAGGTTTGTGAGGCTGGGGTATTTCTTTTTCATCCGAGGGTTTCATCGAAAATATCAGCAATAAAACAATATTTTGGGGTGCCATCCGATAAATTACCAGAACTCGGAGAATTCAAACATTGGTTGCTTATTTTTATTGCGAATGCTTTGCATGTGAATATGTAATGGAAGCATCTGTTGGTGCAATAGTTACGAAAATCTCTTGTGCTAACAGCCCTGTGTTTGAAACACAACAGAAATGTACCAAGTTTGCATCATGTTAAGTTAAACCCCCCCTGTGAATTTCATTTCGATTGGATGACTGCACTGGACGCTATGGGGCGAATAGATTACTAGAGTTACCATCTTCGAAACTTTTCAAATTTTCGAACCCTTAATACTTAATGTTAATTGCCATTGCAGGATCATTCTCATTTTATTTTGCTCAGCAAATTTACAAGATTTAGGAGGTAAAAATTATCATAGCTGCTAGCTCCATCCTCTATCCTAGCCTGCAGTAGCTACAGGGTTGCCCGTACAGTCTTAAAAGTCTCAACGTGTATAATCTTAGTCAAGGTTAACACACTCCGCAAATTTCACGATGATCTAATGTCTAAAGTTATGACAAATCGAAAGTTGAAAACAAATCCTTGCTTACATAGATAGGGAGTAGGGCCATTACTTGTTAAAATTAAGATATATTTAACCTTTTGGCGGCGGTGGGCATTTTAGTGAATTTTTAGGTACCTCTATATATCTATACAGAGTATATTTTTGTTATAAATAAGTATTGGAAATGAAAAATTTTTATTTTTTATGCTTGCTTATGATAAAAAATTGGAAATTTTGAGCTCTTTGTGAGTACTTAGTGCTTAAAAGTAGGCAAGTTTTTTCTTAAACTTTGATTTTCGTAGATGCTGACAGATATATTGGCTCATCGTGAAATTTGCAGAACGTATTGATGTTGACTAAAACTAAATATATGTGGGCTCTCAAGATTGTGTGGGTAACCCTATAATTATGGCAGGCACATGAAAAAAATCCTTCAAATCATTGAACCTCCTGAAAATTTTTCTTTTTGTCACCTAATTGAAATGAATGATAAATTTTAATCTTTGTTCATTATCTCAATTTGAAACTTTCAAAATTCCGAGTTGAACAAGACCGGCAAACCATCACCAAATTACCTCTATTTTCAGCCCTCGAAACTTCTGTTCACGAGAACTGATGACCGGATAATCCGATAATTATGAAATTTACAGTTCATGTTGGTATTAGCTACGAACAAGTCTGATAGAAGTGAATTTTGAAATGCAGGCAACTCTGTGCCAGTGGTGCCATCTTGAAAAATAGCTTCCGATTCAACCTACAAATTTTAACAAAATTCATACAGTAGTCGAACCTATAGCCAGATTTGGCACAAATTTGGTTAAAAATTAGAATAGAGTTACCAGCTATGGTAATTTTTGTTACCTAAAACTTATAAATTTGCTCAGCAAAATAAAGCGTTTTTCTCTATAACTTTCGATCCATTCATGAAATCAAAACAAAATTAATGCTGTAAATGGACTTTATTGTAAGCCAAATCTGGCAGGAATTTCTTAAAATAATCATGAAACTGCAGCCAGCTATGACTGTTTTTGTATTTTTTTTCATTTCTTTACTAAGGGATGTTTTCATGAAATTTTCAAATGCAAATGATCCTGCAATGACAATGAACAACAAATATTAACGTTACCAAAATTTGAATAGTTTTGAGCTTGAAAGTTTTAAAATTCTTTTCACCCTTGTAAGTTTCAGCGCAGTCATTCAATCGAGATGAAATTCATAGGGTGAGCTTAACTTGACGTGAAGCAGATTTGGTTTATTTTTGGCTATGCTGCTAATACAGGGTTGCCAGCACCAGTCATTTTCGTAAATATTGCACCAACAGATGCTTCCATTATTTATTCATATGCAAATCATTTACAATAAAAATAAGGAACTAATGTTTAAATTTTCCGAGTATTTTAGGCTGATAATTTTTTCAAGAAAGATTACTAGTAGCATGGTAGAAGTGAAGTGGACAAGCACATGAAAAAGCCCACATTCTACGGGAAAGTAGTATATTTTTGTTTCAAAACTGCCACTTCGTAAGGATTTTCCCTCAATTTTTTTCTAAGTTTTCTCATCTGTGTCCTCGACCATTGGTTTGTTCGTTTTGCCCTGTGTTTGTCTTGTTCGTCTTTTTAGGAGTAGCTGAGTGGGCATAATACTAGCGTTTATTATCAAAAGCGACTTCATAGCTTTTCCGGTGACTCCACATAATACCATCGCTTTCGAAAAATCGAAAAGATGATACTGTCGCAACGAAAGAAATAGTTACATATATCGACTTCTCCCCACTACCATAGTTAAGCATTTGCTCCTCGCTTCCCTAAGCTTTAGCGACAGTCATCAGATGAAGAGGAGGAATAACACGGAGAAGCAATTTTCACGTGCCGTAACTATTCAGGCTGATGGAAGTGTGATCTTAACCTCCTCGCGGTGCTGTCGGTAACAATCTTCCATGAAAGAAAGATTGGCTAATATTATTCACGCTTTGGGGAGTCAACCCCTAAGGAAAAAAACCCCAAGCCAGTGGTGGAACAGCATATGCCGAGGGCTGAATGGCTGCTGTCTAATTTAATGCCTAGGCCAGGATACGGAGGATAATACGGCTGGTCTTTTATATTCTTCTTACTCGTGGGACCAACATTAAAGGAACCAAAGCAAAAAAGGAGGGGGCTGCCTTAAATGCCCCAAATCTAAAGGCCCCAGAGCCTTCCATCAGTGGAGCTGCAGTGCTCCCCAGTGAATCCTCAAAAAAATTAAGGGAACATATGAAGCCCAAATCCCAAGATGATTCCAAGCAACAAAGGCACAAGAAGGGCAAAAACAAGAGGAGAGTGGAATATAGCTCCACACCAAAAAAACAAAGGTGGACAAGGCGAGGACCAAATATCCCAGCCAGCTTCACAAAAAAGGAGAGGCAAACCGGAAGAAGTAAAGCCAGCAGAGGCTCCCGCAGCCTCCCCCTCTACCTCTGATGGCAGATCCTGGATACAAATCGCGGAGGAGCTCTCGCGCAGTATGGAAGCACTTAATATGACTCGCAGGAGGCATCGAAAGATACTCCAAAAAAGAAGAACATGAGCGGTGCAGCCAGAAAGCGCATGAAGTTCTTCATACGAAAAGGCATATCTGCAGAAGAGACTAGGGAAAAGACCCTCCTAACAAAGGCACCAGAGGCCAATACGAAAAGGCCTAGACCCAAGGATGGCACTCCTGAAGATAGACAGCCAAAGAAAATAAGGCCGTGGGAAGGGGCCAACCTATGGGCCACGGAGGAATCCCTGATTCCTAATCATAAGACCCTTGTTGGCTTTTTTCCAAATGCAGCGGATCTCCTTACGGAGAGGATCCTGGCCTTCGTAGAACGCCAGAATGAGGACCTCAATGTTAAGTCCTGGAGAGCCCTCTTCAGGGAAAATAAAGGCAAGTGCGCCATGCTAGTAGTAGTGGTGGACCAGGCCTCTGCTACCAAAATAGCAGACAGAAACGGCAACATTAGCTTCCGGTTTGGGCAAGTTAAGTTGAACGTCAAAAAGTCAGGTGGGAAAACACTGGAGCTTGTGGTCACTCCAACCACCAATACGGAGGGAGGTGGAACCGGCATGGAGGCAGCATCAGTTCCCAGCGGCTCCCAACTAAGTTAAAAAAGGGAATGAGGTGTCTACAGGTGAAGCTGCATCATGCCAAAGCTGCCTCGGTGGAAGTTAGTAGCAGGTTTGCCTCGGGCACCTATAAATTGGGGCTAATACAAGAGCTCTGGGTAAATAAAGGCAGAATAAATGGCCTGAACACAAAAAATAGTAAGTTAATTTGGGCCGCAGGGGAAGAAAACCCGAGGGCGACGACAATAATTTACACAAATATTAACTTTCTTCTGATTCCAGAATACACAAATAGGGACACAGTGGCGGTCCAAGTACAGGTCCCAATCGAAGGAGGAATAGTGGAGGTGGTATTTGCCCCAGCATACTTCCCAGGGGATGAGGATCAAGTCCCAAGTAGCAATATCAAAGGACTTGTTAGCCACTGCAGAAGGAAGAACCAAATGCTGATTATTGGATGCGATGCCAATGCTCATCACACAGCATGGGGGAGTAGTGACGTCAATACTAGAGTTGAGTTACTTTTAGACTTCCTCCTGAACAGCAATTTGTCTGTAGCAAATAAGGGCAAAACGCCAACTTACGTGACAGCTAACAGGCAAGATATACTAGACCTTACGTTGGTGTCAAGGCGGTCGGTCGCCAGCCGAATAGGGGAAAAAACATGTAGTATACGCAAATATACACGTGCCGCAACTGTTCGGTCTGGTGAAAGTGTGATCCATAACCTCCTTGCGGTGGCTGCCGGTAACAATCCCCCGGAAGGCAGGATTGGCTAATTGGATCAGGCTAGTCCCTTCTAAGTAAGGTTGGTGAGAGATCTCTCTCCTGTAAAAATTTTTGGTTCTGCCGCACGCCCGTACAGCAGCCAGCTGTATGGGCTGTGTAAACGGAGGCCTCGCCCGTAACCAGCAGAGGGGTGCCCTTGTTTCTCTCCGCAGGGGTGATACGGAGGCCTGGGGATAGGTCTGGGCTGGTGACTGAGGTGAAGGTTCACCTGCGGGGTTCTGAATCGAACACTTCACTTTGCCCGGTTCTGGAACCTGGCGAACCGCGGTCTACAGAGTAGCGAACTGTTAGACTAGGGGAGACACCTTGGTTGCCTCGGCAGCAAGGAGCGCAGGTTCAGCGTACTGTGAAAGCCTACGGAACCCTCGGATGGTCGTGGGGGAGTCTGCCTCGCGATCCGAAGAGGGGGAAGGACGGTCGGAGCAATACGTTGTTCCTATGGGGGCGGGGTGTAGCGGGAGGCAAAATGCTGGCAATTGCCTCGGCTGTGGTCCGAGAACGCGAAACCCAAACCTGAAACATTGAATAAACAATATCTATGGATCCTACCAAAGACATAAATAAAAAAATCGAACTTCCCGCCAGTACTACTGGAGGGAAATCACCAGATAACGACCCCTTCAAAAGGAGTTCAAAGGTGACACGATCACCAACGTCGGGAAGCGAAACGGCTCAGGGTCAGACGATCGAAAGATTGCGGGCCCTGAAGCTAGATGGGGAACCCGCCGCGGGATCTACTGTGAGTCCGATGGACGTAGCGGTACCCGTCAGCAGAGCAGCTACTCAGCAGTCTGGCGGCGGGTCTGGAGATTCACTGGCCAGTACAACGGAAGCGGCGGTTGAGCCGGCTTCTAGCAGAGCTGTGACCAAGAACGGAGGCAGCAACCTGAAAGGCTTGCAGGTCACCGGGAAGGAAGCGGCGGCTAAGCCACTCAGCAGAGCTGTAACCAAGACTGGAGGTGGTGCCTCCAAAGATCTGCAGTCTACTGTGAAGGTGGCGGCAGCTGATCCCACCAAAGGGAGGAAGCGGAATGCCCAACGCTTCAGAAGGAGAGAGGCAAAACGAGCGGCCAGTAGCACGGTGACACTGGAATCCAAAGGGAAACCCGAGGTTGCCCAAGTGAAACCTGCTGCAGCGGCCGCAAGTAAACGCCAACGCTCAGAGGAGTTAACCTCGCCGAGAGGTAAATCGACGAAGAGGCCACGACAGGAGACGGCAGTTCGTTCCTTTAGGGACGTAGCGGCCAGTCACCTTAAGCTGGCCGTCGTTGACAAGCAGGAACCCCTGGAATGGAGACTTGAAGATGACGTGGCCAAGGTGATTCTTAAACGGATCACTGAGGAACTCCTCAGGTTTGCCATGTCAACGGAAGAAGGGTCACCTCGCTTTGAAGGCTGTAACATTGTTCGCGGCCACATTGCGGTGACCTGTAGTGACGTCTTCTCGACGGAATGGCTTCGGTCTACCGTCCTGAAGATTTCTGCAGACCATCCAGGTTTGGACGTAGTGGAGGCGACATCCGTGCCCAAGCTAATTACAGCGAAGGTGGCGGTGCCCCACTCGAACGCTTCGGAGGCTCTGTCTCTGTTAAAAAGACAGAACCCCGATCTGAAAGTTTCAGGCTGGAGATTATTCCAGGCTGTTAAACTAACTAACCAATCTGCGGAGCCTGACGTAACTGGTGCAGCTAAGTTAGTGCTTGTGCTGGGTATCGATCGGGAGTCCGCGGATCAAGTACGGGCCAACAACGGGTTGATTCACTTCGGTCTGAAGAGGATCACCTTGAAAGTTGGAGCGGAGAAGGTGACTGAGGGTAGCCGAAGTGCGAGTGGTCCAAGCAAATCTGCACCACAGTAGAGGGGCGACGGCCAATCTGCTTCGGCATCTCAGTCGGGGGCACGCTGACATCGCACTGATACAGGAGCCGCTTCTGTACAAGAATGTGGCTTGTGGATTCGGCACCAGCCTCAGTGTGTTCCAGCTAAAAGGAAGGGACAAGACAAGGACTTGTATTGTCGCCAAAAAAGAGGTGAAAGCAATCTTGATTCCGCAGCTTTGTGATGGGGATACAACCACAGTGTGTGTGGAGTGGGGGATCGCTGGTAGCGGCACGAAGCGGTGCCTGTTGTCGGCGGTCTATCTACCATACGACATAGATCCCATCACGCCCGGACTGAGAAGATTGGCAGTAGCGGCTATGACAACGGATGCTGTTATCGGCTGTGACGCAAATGCTCACCACGAAATATGGGGAAGCACCAACATAAACGAGAGAGGTAGGAGTTTGCTAGAATTTCTAACGTCAACCAACCTCAACATCCTCAACATGGGTAACAAACCTACATTTATAACTAAGAACAGGGCTGAGGTAGTTTATATTACCCTGGCAACTCCAAGCATAATGAAAAGTGTCCACAGCTGGCAGGTTTATAACCTGCCATCGCTCTCGGACCACCAGTGGCTATGCTGGAATATCGGTTGTTCTGTTATTTCACCTAAAAAAGTACGGAACCCGAGAACAGCACAATGGGAAGTTTACTCAAGGAAAACAAATAGACACCTCAGAGCACTAGACGATTTGGAACTGACGAGTCCAGGACGGCTGAACGAGCAGGTGAACCGATTAACGGGAATCTTAGTGTCAGATTTCAAAGACGTGTGTCCGGAAAAGCCCGTAAGGAAGAACGCTACCTTGTGGTGGAATGGCGAACTCACAGAGGCTAGAGGTCGCACACGAAGGGCGTTTAACACCGCAAGGCGTTCCGGAAACATGGCTGACTGGGATCGTTACAAGCAAGAGCTGTCGCTTTTCAAAAAGAAGATTAGACAAGCCAAGCGCGACTCATGGAGGGAATTCTGTGAGAACATTGAAGGAGGTACAGAGGCTGCCAGAATCAGGAAGGTTCTAAGCGTAACCCCCGGCGTACCTACGCTTTTGCGAAGGGAAAACGGGGATTGGGTGGAAGACCCGAAAGAGTGCCTGGACTTGCTACTGGAAACTCACTTTCCAAAATCAGCCTGCGTGACACCGCGTAGTGACGTACTTCGTGGAACCCACCGGGCGTCTGAGCGGCTGATCAAGGAAGTAGTGGACGAGGTCAAGATTGAATGGGCTATTGGCACATTCCGACCTTACAAAGCTACAGGGATTGATGAGATATCACCTATCATGCTTCAAAAAGCAGATAAGGCCATCATTCCCATTCTGCAGCGTATTTTTACCGCATGCCTCCACCTCGGGGTAGTACCCGAGCAATGGACAAAAGCTAGAGTGGTCTTCATTCCGAAACCTGGTAGGTTGAATCATCATTACGTGAAGGACTTTAGACCAATCAGCTTAACATCGTTTCTGCTCAAAACACTAGAGAGGCTTGTTGATCTGCACATCAAAAGCTCGATTGATGTCGCGAGAATCTGTGTTGATCAACACGCGTATCTAGCGGGCAGATCAGTAGATACGGCATTACACAAAGTTGTCGGTACAATAGAAAAATCCTTACGGCAGAAGGAATTCACGTTGGCAGCCTTCTTAGACATTGAGGGGGCCTTCAATAATGTCACTGTCGCGAGTATCATTGATGCCTTGGCTCGATATGGAGTGGATAAAACCCTGGCGACCTGGGCATCTGACTTGCTCAAGAGCAGGCGGATTGAGGCTACCTTTTTGGAGGCCAAAGCGGAAAGAACAGTCGGTACCGGAACACCACAAGGAGGGATTATATCTCCCCTTTTCTGGATCCTGACAGTCAACGAAATACTGGAGAAGTTAAGGGCCAGTGGCTTTGAGGTAGTGGCGTATGCCGATGACATTGTGGTACTTGTGAGGGGTGCGTTCCCACAAACTTTGTCGGACCTTATGCAATCGGCGCTGGACCATATTCAAATCTGGGCCAGAAAAGTCGGTCTTAGGGCAAACCCGACAAAAACCGAACTTATGCTCTTCACAAAGAAACACAGGGTACCGGCTATTGCCACGCCTAACCTCAACGGAATAACATTGGAGCTTGCTGATAGTGTTAAATATTTGGGCCTTATACTAGACAGGAAACTGAACTGGGGGGCTAACGTGAAGCACAGAATTGGTAAGGCCCGCGCAGCACTTTTCGCTTGCCGGTCCGCCTACTCCAATACCTGGGGTCTTAAACCTAGGGCGGCCTATTACATATCCACATGTGTAGTCAGGCCGATTTTGGTGTATGGAGCGGTCGTGTGGTGGAAAGCAGCGGAGAGTAAAACTAATATCAAGGAGCTAACAACACTGCAAAGATTAGTTTGCATATGTATTACGGGCGCTTTAAGAACCGCCCCAACGGCTGGGTTGGAAATGATTTTGGGACTCATGCCCCTAGATCGATTCATCTTTAGAAGCGCAAGCTTAGCGGCGATACGCGCTAAAAGTTCTGGCATGTGGAACGATTCAGATCAGTGGGGCCACAGCGGTATTCTTATAGAATGCCGCAAAAGATTTGGACTCGTTGCAGAAGACACGGACCACATGAGCAAAATAATACATCTTGCAGGAATTTCCAGGTCAAGATACCCACAAGAACAGACTGGAAGAAAAAGGAAGCTACCACCGATAGGGGCGCTTGGATTTACACGGACGGGTCAAAGACGGACACAGGAGTTGGCTCGGGTGTGTTTTCTACGGATTTGAGCCTTAACCTGTGGTGTAGACTGTCGGACCATGCTACCGTCTTTCAGTCTGAATTACATGCTAAACGCATGGCAGTTGAGTCCATTAGCGGAATATCAACCAGACCAATGACCATTTGCGTCGACAGTAGGGCAGCCATTCTCGCTCTTGCGTCTTACAGATGTTCTTCAAAAACTGTTAACGCTTGCAGAGTGGCTCTCAATGAAAAGGCAAGGCATATTCCTATCCGGATTATGTGGGTGCTAGGGCATAGTGGGGTCATAGGCAACGAAAAAGCTGATGAATTGGCGAGGAAAGGTTCAGGAGCTAGCAACTGCCCCTGCATCACTGTACCTCGGTCAATCGCGGACGCCACAAACAAACTTGATGCCGCCATATGGGCCAAACTAAAGTCCGAATGGGAAAACAGACTGGACTGCAGGGTGGCTAGGACATTATGGCCATCACCTGATCCAAGCAAAAGCAGGAAACTGCTCAAGCTCAGCAGGAACTGCTTGAGAACCACGGTCGGCTTGCTCACAGGGCACTGCCTTACCGCATCTCCTGCGAAGAAAATGGGACTGACATCCAGCAGTTTATGCAAGAGGTGCGAGATGGAAGAGGACACCATCGAGCATACTCTCTGCGATTGTCCGGCCCTCAATAATAAACGCCTCAAAATTTTTGGTGCATACCACTTTCAAGGGTTAGCAGAGGTGGCTGGTACCGTCACGCTGAGTCAGCTGATCCAGTTTGGCGAAGCACTCACTTGGCAGCTCTAAAAAGCCAGCGGAGGGTGGCAAGTGGGCCCAAACTGGTGGCCTAATGCAAGCCGCGTTTCCCGGCAGCCCTCTTTACTAACCTAACCTAACCTACGTTGGTGTCAAACAATGCAGCGCATTTAGTGAAGAAGTGGATTGTCCTATTAGTCGCTTCTTTCACCCGTGCTTCAGTACGAGGACGTAACTGGAGGACACTGTGGACAAGGTCACCAGAATAATCCTCGAATCATACCACGATAACTGCCCTGAGAAAACCAATGCTTCCAAGACGAGGGTGCCATGGTGGAATAGGGAGTTCGAAAAACTTAGAAGAGCCGCAAGAACGGAGTTCAACCGAGCTAAAATCACATAAAGCTGGGAGGCCTATAAAAGAAACTCTCAGAATACAACAAAGATGTAAGGAAATCCAAAAGGAAATCCTGGAGTGCCTTCTGCGAAAGTCTCAATAGTATCCCAGAGACTGCCAGGATCCAAAAAGCTCTATCCAAAGGCTATCAAGGCCATATAGGACTACTAAGAACTCCAGATGAAGGGATGATGACCACCTTTGACGACACACTGGAAGTGCTGGTTAGAACACACTTTCCAGGGTGCGAAATAAGCAATGAGGCTGAGGAAGAAGAGGACAATCCTGATCGGATACGTCACTCACCTCCTCTGCTCAAACAAATCATCACGTATGAAAAGGTTGAATGGGCGATAAACTCCTTCAAACCCTTTAAGTCACCAGGACCAGACGGAATTTACCCAGCTCTGCTACAAAGAGTGACAGGGAAACTAAAATCCATTCTGGTACACATATTTAGAGCGCGCTTGCAATTCAGCTATATACCAAAATTGTAGAGACTGGCGCGGGTTGTGTTCATCCCTAAAGGTGGCAACAAACCGGCCGACCTGCCAAAATCATACAGGCCAATTAGCCTAACATTTTATATTAAAGACCATGGAAAAACTGATTGACCTATACATAAGGAATGATCTTATGACAAAGATGTCACTTCACAAATTTCAATTTGCCTAACAAAAAGGCAAATCAACTATATCAGCTACACATAAGCTGACACAAATAATAGAAAAGGCATTAGAATGCAAGGAAGTCGCATTATGTGCCTTCATGGACATAGAAAAAGCCTTTGACAATGCAAGACATGACTCGCTATACGTCGCTCTCCAGAGGAAGGATACCCCTCAAGAAGTAGTGAAATGGGCGAGCAAAATACTAAGGAATCGAAGTGTGGTTGCGGAGCTGGGAAAGGTGAAGCTAAGGGCGGACACTAGGAGGGGATGTCAACAGGGAGGGGTATTATCCCCCCTGGTATGGTCCCTACTAGTTGATGAACTTTTCGTGACCCTCAATAGCTCAACTCTCTAACTGCTCTCGGCTATGCGGACGACATTACGGTAATAATAAGAGGCTCACACATGGATACCGTGAGGTCCAGAATGCAAAAAGCCTTAAATGAAACAGCCCAATGGTGCGAAAAAGAGGGTCTATCCATTAATCCTCAGAAAACTAGCATAATACCATTCACCAGAAAAAGAAAAATCGAAATAGGACCCCTAAATATTAGGGGTACAGTCGTATGTCTGCAGGAAGAGGTAAAATATCTAGGAATACTCCTAGATAGGAAACTCACCTGGGACAATCATCTAAACAAAACGATAATGAAGGCCACTAAGGCACTCGGAGTGACAAAACAAATGCTTGGACGCAATTGGGGACTATCTCCAAGGCAGATCCTATGGGTGAGACCTATCCTCCTATATGGAGCTGCAGTGTGGTGGAAGAAAACCATACAAAAAACTGCTATTAATAGGCTAAACTAGCTTCAAAAGATGGCTTGCCTTCTGATCACAGGAGCAATGAGCTCCACTCCAACAGCAGGAATGGAGGTCCTTCTAAACCTTGAACCACTGCACCTCAAAATTCAGGAGGAAGCAGCGAGACAAGCCGTTAGCCTACAACAGTCCTACAGATATAAATCAGGGGACCTTAAAGGCCACCTAAAAATCCTGGAGGACGTCAGGCCCATAATGGAAATGTTAAATCTCAGCGACCAAATAAAAACTGAAGCAGCATTCGAGAACAGGTTTAAGGTCAAAATTCCATCAAGTGAAAAATGGAAGGATGGACCACCTCCCTCGTACAAAGGAGCGCAAATGTGGTATACGGATGGTTCAAAGATGTATTGTGGAGTAGGAGCTGGGATCGTAGGTCCCAAGTGCAAAATGCATATCCCTCTCCCAAAGGAGACCACGATCTATCAAGCAGAACTATCTGCCATACTAAGAGCCTCACAAACAATAAGAATAAGGAATACTAAAAGGGTCAGAATTAAGATCCTATCGGATAGTCAAGTGGCTCTCATGGCTTTAAATCGCGATCAAATAAATTCGGCTATTCTTCTTGAGGTGAGAGAGGCTCTAAATGAAATAGGGGCACAGAACAGCCTCGAGTTAATATGGATCCCCGGCCATGAGGGGCACCGAGGAAACGAGGAAGCTGATACCAGAGCCAGAAAAGGAGTAAAAATTCCCTTCATAGGTCCTTCTCCGTACTGGGGTTTTACAAAAGCAGATACGGAAAAGGAAATTAAAACATGGAGCAAGAAAAAGATCAAAGACTACTGGCTTAATATTGAGGGTTTAAAACACTTAAAAAAATACCTTGGTTTCGATAATAAAAGAGCAAAAGAAGCAGTAGCTCTCTGCAAAAGTGGCATAAGAGCCCTATGCGGAGCATTGACAGGACACCTTCCATGCAAAAAGTAACTCCACAGGATAGGTGAGGAGCAGAACGACCGCCGCAGATACTGTGGGGAAACGACAGAGTGTGTAGAACAATCTGCTCACAGTCTGTCCAGCACTAGCGAGAAGAAGATTCAAGCTACTTGGCTGTGCTCTTCCTTCCATCAGGGACATCACAAATGTCCCGTCAAGGAACATATCCAGGTTCATTAGAAGCCTGGACATCCTATAGGACATAACGCAAAGGAGGCACAATAGACCCAGGAGGTTGCAGTGCTAGGGTCCCTCTGAACCCACTCCAGGCCATCATCATCATCATCCCTAAGCTTTGTTGCTATCTCGTTAATAAAAGGGCCGCTTTTGGGTCAATGGGTTTGTGGACCAATGAAATTGCCTTTCTGGAGTGAAGCAAATCCAACTCGTGAGACTTGAGTGTGATCATCTTGACTATTTTCATAGGGACATGATTAGAACTTATCTAAAAAAAAACCCTAGCGCATCAGAACCGCTAGAAACATTAATGTTCGAAGAACAGTAGAGGATTTGTACAGATTTTGAGTGAGTATTCTACCACTACTTACTTTTCCTACTTAAAACTAATACACCCTTAATAATAATAGAATCTAAGCTTATTTTAATTTCGGTGACCTGATCGAAATTTGCAGCGATAGAAAGGTGTTTTGGGTTGTCATCCGAAAAATGTGCAGATCTCAGGAAATTTAAACATTGTTTACTTAAATTGGAATTGTTTTTGCGGGATGATTAAAATTGAACAACTTTTTATTTACATTAAAAATTTTAATCTACATTGAAAATTCTATTTTGACAAAGTAGTTTCGAAAGTATGCACTGAATCTCATCAGACACCAGCACACAGTGCATACTTGACTGGCGTGACCACTTGCAGTTGGAAATCATTACATTTTTATTTATGCTAAGTAGTTGTGACAAATTTTAACCTCCTCTACTTATTTTCATTGTTAATGTTTGCGATGAAAATACCTAATGCAAGCATTTATTGGAACGAAAATAACAAAATGGCCTAGTTCTGGCAGCCCTTTGCTAGCACCGTAGCAAAAAATATGTCGCATCATACATATACATATATATTGTCACGGCCGCGAGCTTTAGTTTCATAAAAAAAAAGAATCTCCACCATTGTCCAACAGGGAGAACGATGGAGATTTGCTACTGACTACCCGACGAGCACGAATGAATACATTGAGATTAGTTACATGTAAATGGTTAACTACGATAAGATTAATATAAGTGATAGAAAATGTTAGTAGCTGTTCAATTGACTGCTGACAAACGTTGCTCAGCCAAATCAATTGTCCTGGTTTGTCACCACTCGACTAATCACAAGAAGTGTTACTAGCAGCCTCACCAGCAACTTTAAACCAATAAAAAGGCTATGGTACTTGTTGCGATCAATCTCATTTATTTCGTGTTTCAACTGTTCTTATATAGTAAATTATTACCTATAAATCGATTACATGAATTATTTTGCAGAATCCAGAATGCATACTTAGCAGATTTACATTAGCATGTGCACAGCCATACATGCTTTTACATTTCAGTTAACTAAGCGTTATTTACAATGAATAATATTGTATCGAATATGCAATTAATACTTGATGTGCAATATTTACGAATGATAAATACAATCGATGAACAGTTACTGACCTACTTTAATTCTGACTATGTTGAGTATGCAAATGAACAAAGTAATTGATTAAATGTTGACTCATAATTCTGAACATTCTGGCCACCAAGAACTACTAGTTCTTAAATTTAGTATAAAGTACTTGTAAATAATGATAATACACATAACTGCTTCCTGCTTTCAAGGGTCGTACCATTTCGTTCCTAAAGGTTGTGCGATCGTTAGTTGTTGGACTCGTTTCAGCTTGCAGAGTACAAACGTGAGACATGCTGCGATGATGATAGCTCCACTGTCAATGCTTGATCCGACAATGATTGTAGGTGTCCTCAAATGATGCCAAGTTTTTGAATTAAAGATCTCCTTGAGGTTGGCTGCTTGGTAATCAACAGATTGGACAAAAGTTTCATCTTGCTGAAGAATTGGTTCTGGATCTATAATTGTGTATGGCTCTGTAAGATGACCTGTAATGTTTTCAAGCTGTATTGGTTTTATATGCGAAGATCGGATGTATATATTGCCGGAGCCTTCGTCGCTTGCTTTTATTGTCGTTGTCGCAGTTTCCAGGCTACAATTAGAAGCCATTTCACAAATTCCGACTCCTTGTATTCGTACATCTTCACGATGTCCATTGCATATAAATGCGATTCTTTGAAGTTTTGAAGTTAGAAACATCCATGTGTTCGTGCGGTATAATTTTTTCCACAATCCAGTTTCTATTCGGAATCTGTGTTGAGGGCAACCGCTTTTGTTGACTTGATTATATATTTCATTCAGTGTACAGTTGGGTTGCGTTTTCATATTATGCAAAACGCTTACTGAACAGTAACGCACAAAACGCGAAATTTTCCGACACGCTGATAGCTTATCGTCAAATATGTCGAAATATATTTGTTCATCATAGTTTATGCCCATAAAAGATGCTGGTACATCCATTACTGAATAGATTCCGTCACCTAAGCTGTGGGGAATACCAGTACATCGGATCAATTCGAATGACTTTCGTTCAATGATTGAAAAGACTCCAGACACTACGACTTCTGTCCTCGTTTGTTCAATCGATGTCAGTTGTGCGTGGTTGGTTTCGATAAAGAGCGTTTTCCCTAGTTTTGATTGGATTTTCGCAAATGTTTCTTTTAACACTTTTTGTGAACAAGCCTCGAAAATATTTGCTGTTCCATACTGAATCTTGAAGAAAATTTCGTATCTTTGATGTATTTCTTCCAGCAGGATTCTTGCTAATTCGTGTGCGGATAAAAATTGACTAGCTATGCGATTGGAATCAATTGCACTGAACCATTTACTCATATCATTTATCACGTCTCCTATGTGGTTAATTTTCTCGATTAAATGATTCAACTTTGTATTGATAGAGGTACGCGTGTTGTTCATCATTGCTGTAGCTGCTAGTAGTAAACTGCCTTGATGCTGGATAGTTGCAGATAATTGATTTTGGTTGGCGTCTAGTGCATCAATATTAGCATAGACTTCATCATTGACTCCAAAAATTCCCTGCAAAATGTTCCCTAACAATCCACGTTTGATTCTTGATGCTAACCAGGGACGTATTAGCTCCATGGTATTTTCGGTGTCATGTTGCAGTTGTTGCACTAACTGCGTACACTGTATGTCTCGATGTATTTTAAGTCCAGCGCTGCAAATATTGGAGATATTATTATATATTCCTTTCACAATATTCAAATCAGTAAGAATATCGTCAGATGGAATGTTGACGTTTATTCGGATCTGCCCTCGAATGATGTGAGTGTCTCCCAAGTGCTCGACATAGATACCACCGTCAGGGTATTTAATCGTATAATTTGCTTTTGCTGGTGCCATGCATATGAGAACCGTTAGTAATGTCGCCATTATTTTCGAGAATTTCGAAGCAATGTTCTTCGGTTCGGCTTTCCGCTTCATTGGATCTCTATCTTGAATGGTATTAAGAGGTTGCTGAACTGATTTGAACCCCTCATTGATAGGTAATGGGCAAATTTTAGTTATCGGTCGTTTGATGATGTTGTTTACAGTTTTGACTGTTACCACTCTCGTTAACCCGTCTTTGCCAGGATGTACTGCAACAACTCTGCCCAATGGCCAATGAGTTTGAGCGCAATTTTCATATTTGATAAGCACTAGGTCACCTGCATTCAGTGTGCGGGTTTCTGAAAACCATTTTGCTCTTTGCTGTAATTGGGTTAAGTATTCGAGGCTCCATCGCTGCCAAAAGTGCTGCTTGAGCCTTTGCACTAAGTGCCATTTTTTGGTAAGATCGTTCTCACCTATTACCTCCGGTACTTCTAATAAATGTTCACCTGTCAAAAAATGACCAGGTGTTAATGCATTGAAATCATTTGAATCGTCGCTAATTGGTGTTAGTGGTCTGGAGTTCATGCAAGCTTCGATCTGCGCCAATAATGTGTACATTTCCTCTACGTTTAATAAATGAGAGCCAATCGTTCTAATCAAATGCCGTTTCATTGATTTCACAGCGGACTCCCAAATACCACCAAAATGAGGGCTTCCAGGAGGAATGAATTTCCAGTTGATGTTGTTAGAAGCTAACGTTTCCTGTGCTTCTGTTATCATATTTGTTGCACTTTGGCGTAATAATTTATCGGCTCCTACAAAGTTGGTACCATTGTCGCTAAATAACGTGTGGCACATACCTCGTCTTGCAATAAATCTCCGTATCGCTGCAATACAGGTTTTTGCAGACAGATCACTTGCTAGTTCGAGATGAACTGCTTTTGTACATAAACAAATAAAAATCGCTACGTACGCCTTAGTCGTTTTAGCTCCTCTACCGCCATTCCACTTGATGATGATAGGCCCAGCATAATCTAAACCACTTTGTGCAAAGGGTTTCCCAGGATGAATGCGCACTCTTGGTAAGTCACCCATTAACTGCTGAGCTGGCTTTGCGTTGGATCTAAAACATGGAATACACTTCCTTGTGTAAGTTTTTACAGCTGTGAGTCCATTAAGTATCCAATATTTCTTACGGATAGTTGCCAGAACCAGCTGTGCTCCACCATGAAGTGTCAAATGATGGTAGTGTTTAACAATTAGATTTGCTAGATGGCCTCTTGGAACTATAATTGGATGCTTCGTGTCATAGTCAGTTGGGCTTTCTTGTATTCTTCCGCCGACCCTGAGCAACTGCTCTGAATCCAGATATGGCTTTAATCGTATTGATCGACTGGATTTCGACAAAGGTTTGTTAGCTCGAAGTAACTTGATCTCATTTGCAAATGATCGACTTTGAACTACACGTACACAGTCCTTCTCTGCTTCATGCAATTCATCGGATGTTAAAAATTTGCAACTGGATTTTCTTTTCCACCTCTTACACCAAGCAATCACTCTTATCATTCTGGATAGTGATGAGAATCTTTCCGAAATATCGCTTGGTTCTGCATTTGTACAAATCAAAGAGGTGTTATTAGCTCGCACTTCTACGTTGATCATAGCCTGTTCAGAGAATTTAACTGCTTTCGGCCAGTGACTTATGTCTTCCTTTAACCAAGTAGGTCCTTCCCACCATAAATTGTTACCAATCAAATTCTGCGGTGGACAGCCTCTCGACGCTATATCTGCTGGATTTTCTCCACTAGGCACATAATTCCATCGCTTGGTATTGGACTTTGATTGAATTTCACTGACTCTATTGGCCACGAATGTTTTCCATTTCATAGGTTGCCCTTGAAGCCAGTGTAGAACGATAGTGGAGTCTGTCCAATAAAAGATTGGAATATCTTGCCAACCATGGGCCTCTATTGTTGTGCTCATTAAGCTCGTAAGCAGTACTGCTCCACATAGCTCCAGTCGAGGAATAGATATAACTTTCAAAGGTGCTACTTTTGATTTAGACGTGAGCAGCTGAACTATGATGTCACCATTCGGTTGTTGTACTCTTATATATACAGCTGCTGCATAAGCTGCTACGGAAGCGTCACAAAATCCATGTATCTGGATAGAACTATCTGTTTTGTAATGCAACCATCTTGGTATTGTTAATCCTTTTAACAAACATAATTGGGAACGTATTAAATTCCATTTGGTGAGGACTTGCTCGTCTATTGGGTCATCCCATCCAATTTTCGTTAACCACAACTGTTGTATGATAATTTTCCCCACTATGATGCAAGGTTGTATCCACCCGATGGGGTCAAATAGCTGTGATATCTCAGACAGCAGTTGACGTTTTGTCATATTTTCGTTGGTAAACGGATCGAAGTGTACTTTAAACGTAAAAGTGTCTTTTACCGGATTCCAGTGCAACCCCAACGTTTTTATGCTGTCTGTCATCTGAATGTGAAGAGGTAGTTGAGTTTCTCTATGGCTCATAGGTATGTCTTGCAAAAGAATATCTTGATTGGCTGTCCATTTGCGAAGGTTGAAACCACCCTTTTGCAGCACTGTTATCAAGTCTTGTTGTAGATTTTTGACGTCTGCAATTGAATGTCCACCCGTCAATACATCATCAACATAAAAATCTGTTTTGATTGAACCACAAGCTTTAGGATGAAAAATCTTTTCATCTTCTGCTAGCTGATGTAAAGTTCGAATTGCCAAATACGGAGCGCACGCAGTTCCGTAAGTGACGGTTGTTAGCCTATAATGTTTTATAGGCTCGGACGGATGTTTTCTCCAAAGTATTCGTTGGTAGTCTTGATCTTTTGGATGCACCATGACTTGCCGATACATCTTCTCGATATCTGCGGCTACCACATATTTGAACATGCGCCATCTCATTATTATATGTACGATATTATTTTGTATAGATAGTCCGATCAGTAACAAATCGTTTAGTGATTTTCCAGAAGGTGCTGTTTGAGACGCGTTGAAAACCACTCTAAGTTTTGTAGTCGTGCTTTGTTCTTTAATTACTGCGTGATGAGGCAAATAATAGCTATATGCTGAATGTATGCCATCAGAATTTATTTCCTTCATATGTCCGAGTTTTATAAATTCTTCCATAAAACCGGAGTACTGCAAGCGAAGAGTTTCATCGTTGATTAATTTCTTCTCTAATTGCGAAAACCGTATGAATGCCTTTTGTTGTGTGTATCGTAGTAAATCTTTGGGATTGGCATTGTCTTTGAATGGGAGACGCACCATATATCTTCCGCTTTCATCCCGTTTCACGGTTTGTCTGTAAAAATGTTCAGTTTGTTCCTCTTCGTGAGTCAGAGCATTTTTTGTGGGTATTTCTTCAATTTCCCAAAATTTTCTTATGGTTTGTTCAATTTTTTCTTCAGTACTGATCAACGATAACATTCCTGATTGAATTTGTGGCGAGTATGTTGGACCAAGTAGAATCCAACCCAATTTCGTTTTGGTTGCACATGGTGTTCCTTTTTTGAATATCAAGCTATTGTAGACATCTGCTCCGAACAAAATATCAATGCTACCAGGTGTTCCGCAATGTGGATCAGCTAAATCTTCCATCTTAAGACTTGTCGGAAGTTCAATTTTGGTTTCAGATGTTGGTGAAATGTTTGTGATTGTAGAGATCACAAGAGCTGGCACACTAATATCAGCTCCACCATATTTTGGTTTGATACTCAATTCGATGCTACCTCTTGTTCGAACATTAGACGTAGCACCCAATCCAGAAATATTAAACGTGGCACGTTTTCGTTTCAACTGAAGCAATTGAGCTGCTGATTCAGTGATGAAACTCCGTTGAGATCCCGAGTCAACTAACGCCCGCAAAGGTATATAATCTTTCGCTATGTTCTTTACGTTGACCTTTGCAGTGGCCAATAGTATAGTCGATAAAAGAGGGTTTTTAGTTATTAAAGTATTAGTTTCTGCAATCAATGCATCACTATATTTCCGTTCGTAATGGAGCAAGGTATGGTGTTTCTTTGAACACGTTTGACATCTAGATTTTGAGAGGCAATCATTGACGCTGTGACCTTTCCTTAGGCAATTATAACACAGATTTTTGGATTTTATGAACTCTCTACGCTGTTGTATGTTCATCGATTTGAATGCATCACATTTACTTGTGTGATGATCCTTCATACAAAGAATGCAGCTTCGGTTATTTGCTACAAGGACTTCTAATTTCGTAGACTTTTTTAATGGGTTAAGTGCCTCTAGTGTTCGGAATCTACCAGTTAAAAAATCCAGGAATGCATCAAGAGTTGGTAAATTGGTTGATGCTCCGAGCGAGGTCTCCCATAACTGTCTTGATTGCTTATCTAACTTTTGAGATGCTGCATAAATTATCAACAGGTCCCAGTTATCTGTGTTTATGTTGATACTTTTCATACTAGCTAAAAACTCTGCTGTATTATCCATAAGATCTTTGATAGATTCATGACGCTCTTCCTTAACAGACGGAATGCTATAGAATTGCTGCACGTAATTCCACGCAATTGCTCTTTTGTTATCGAATCGCTTACGTAATAAATCCCATGCAGTAGTATAATTTATGTTGGAGATATCCAAATGTTGGATGACTCTCGCAGCTTCTCCCACAAGGTGAGTTTTGAGGTACTGCATTTTCTCCACTGGAGATAATGCGTCATTTTTCTCAACCAGTGACATAAACAAATCGTTGAACGTTCGCCAATTCTTGTATTTCCCATCAAATTTAGGAATCGTTATTCGTTCAAGTCGGATTTGTGACGTACTTGCTGGATGTGTGTCAAGAGTAGATTTCTCTCCGGCATATTTCGCAGCTCCAGTTTTAAACTGGGCCAGTAAATCCAAATAAATGTTCTCTGCTTCCTCGAACTCTTTGAGATAAGCCTTTTTTACATCAGGATTGTCCGCTGTCTCTCTCACTATATCTGGATGAAGGTTTGAACATGATGCCCATAATTCTGCTAGACGCTGCAGTCGTGCTTCGAAATACGATGACGATTGGCGATCCTTGCTATCCTTCAGGTAATTTCTTCTGAGCCTGCTGATATTTTCGAAGTTGCTGTGCTGCAGTGTCTTCGAAGCTTCCGCCATTTCGTATATCTCTTGCACTGAGATTATCTATTCACCTGCACCAAATCGCAATTAAATCGATCAGTAATATCAGAAATCAGGACCAGATCCAATGAAGCGTACGGGACACAGTGTATGTGAGCAGGTAATCCAGATTCCTCTTCGACTAGTATAAGTTGGCTCGGTATCATCAACTTATATGCACCATCAATATCAAAGACAGCAGTAAATCCAGTGGTCGTACGCGACACTATATTTGTGGACAGGTACTTCAGATTCCTATCCGGCTCGACGGACCAAAAAATGTTCAATTGACTGCTGACAAACGTTGCTCAGCCAAATCAATTGTCCTGGTTTGTCACCACTCGACTAATCACAAGAAGTGTTACTAGCAGCCTCACCAGCAACTTTAAACCAATAAAAAGGCTATGGTACTTGTTGCGATCAATCTCATTTATTTCGTGTTTCAACTGTTCTTATATAGTAAATTATTACCTATAAATCGATTACATGAATTGTTTTGCAGAATCCAGAATGCATACTTAGCAGATTTACATTAGCATGTGCACAGCCATACATGCTTTTACATTTCAGTTAACTAAGCGTTATTTACAATGAATAATATTGTATCGAATATGCAATTAATACTTGATGTGCAATATTTACGAATGATAAATACAATCGATGAACAGTTACTGACCTACTTTAATTCTGACTATGTTGAGTATGCAAATGAACAAAGTAATTGATTAAATGTTGACTCATAATTCTGAACAGTAGCATTAGTAATACAGTATATACAACAAATAGACACAAGATACTACGACAATACAAACGAAACGAAGCAACATTAACATCTACCACGCCCGTATGCACCCACAGCACTAAATGCAACCAAGCCGACAGCGCCTTATGGACATGAACTCTGAGTTGCTGACTAACTTGCCGTTGCTGTAAACCTTTCGAGATTGGAATTGTTTTTGCGGGATGATTAAAATTGAACAACTTTTTATTAACATTAAAAATTTTAATCTACATTGAAAATTCTATTTTGACAAAGTGGTTTCGAAAGTATGCACTGTTTCTCATCAGACACCAGCACACAGTGCATACTTGACTGGCGTGACCACTTGCAGGTGGAAAACATTACATTTTTATTTATGCTAGTTGTGACAAATTTTAACATCTCCGACTTATATCCATGGATATAATTTTACTTAGTAAAGGTAATTGAATTTGATCACGGTTCCTTTCTTGTCTATAAATCAGCATAGACAACGTATATCATTTCTACAGCTGATCGAAGCCGAGCATATTGGAACGGGAAACTCGATCGTTTTGCGGAAGCAGCCTCCGAAAGCAGAATCACATTGGAATTGTTTTTGCGGGATGATTAAAATTGAACAACTTTTTATTAACATTAAAAATTTTAATCTACATTGAAAATTCTATTTTGACAAAGTGGTTTTGAAAGTATGCACTGTTTCTCATCAGACACCAGCACACAGTGCATACTTGACTAGCGTGACCACTTGCAGGTGGAAAACATTACATTTTTATTTATGCTAGTTGTGACAAATTTTAACATCTCCGACTTATATCCATGGATATAATTTTACTTAGTAAAGGTAATTGAATTTGATCACGGTTCTCTTCTTGTCTATAAATCAGCATAGACAACGTATATCATTTCTACAGCTGATCGAAGCCGAGCATATTGAAACGGGAAACTCGATCGTTTTGCGGAATCAGCCTCCGAAAGCAGAATCAAATTGGAATTGTTTTTGCGGGATGATTAAAATTGAACAACTTTTTAGAGCGTATTGATATATACTAAAACTTTACACACATGGACTTTCAAAACTGTGCGGGCAAATCTGTAGCTACAGCAGGCTCCTGAACAAAAATCCTTCAAATCATCGAGTCTCCTGAAAAATTTTTGATTTTTGAAAATAAATTCATATTATTGATAAATTTTGACTTTTGCCCACCAAGTCAAATAAAATATTTCAAAATTCCGCGGTAAACAAGAACGGCAACCCGTGATCAGATTACCTCTATTTTCAGTACTCAAAATTTCTGTTCACGAGAACTGACGATCGGATAATGCGATGAATATGAAATTTACAGGACATGTTGGAATTTGCTAGGACCAGGTTTGATAGAAGTGATTTTGAAAAACGAGCAACACTGTGGCAGTGGTGCCATTTGGAAAAATCGCTGAGAAAAAAAAACTGGTTTTTGGCCTATAGCTTCCGATTTAGCCACCAGATTTTAACGAAATTCACGCAGTAGGTGAACCTTACTCTGAGATAGATTTCATAGAAATTTGGTTGAAAAATTAGTATAGGGACGCCAGCTACGGCAATTTTTGTCTCCTAAATATTGTAAATTTGCTCAGGAAAATAAAGATTTTTTCCCTATAGCTTCCGATGCAGTGACGAAATCAAAACGAAATTCATGTGAAAAGCATATCTTGTTGCGATTGTAATTCTGTAGGAATTTTGTTGAAAAACAGTGAAAGGGTTGCCAGCTATGATGAATTTCGTAAATTATCTACATTGCTTTATCGAGCGATGTTGTCATAAAATTTCCAAATGGGAATGATCCTGCAATGACAATTAACAACAAATATTTACGTTTCACAAATTCAAAAAGTTTGGACGATGGTAACCCTGAAATTTAATTCACTCCTATAGCTTACAGCGCAGCCATTCAATCGAAACGAAATTCATAGGCTGGCTTTAACACAACGTGAAGCAGCTATGGTTCTAGCACATGATTGCCAGCACCGGACACTTTCGTAAATATCGCACCAACAGATGCTTCCATTTTCGATTCATAAGCAAACCATTTACAATAAAATAAGCAACCGATATTTAAATGTTCCGAGTTTTGGAAATTTTATTGTTTGTTACTTGAATCTATAACCAAGTTTATTAGCTTATTCATCTGCACCATCCCCCTTTAATGGTAAGCATAATTTATGACAAACGACTGCGATTATATGAAAGCACTAAAAGATTATATAAAAGCAAAGCATCTAAGTTATATATCTATATGCTTTTAGAATCGTCAAAAATTGGTGCAACTGCACCAAATTGTTTATATAATGTTATTTTATTTGAATAAAGCTCTTTGCCATATAGCCTCCAGTAAAGTCATGGTATCATAACGAAATTCATATGGCAAATTTAAATTATTGTAGACAATATTCAGTAGAAATCTAGTTTGAAAAACAATGATAGGGTTGCCAGCTATGATTGTTTTTGTATTTTTTGACATAGCTTTAGTAAGCGATTTTATCATAAAGTTTTCAAATCGTAGTGGTCTTGTAGTGAAAATACACACCCAATACTAAGATCTAGAAAGTTTGAAAGCTCTTGCGAATGGTAACCCTAAATTTCTTTTTATCCCTATAACTTCCAATGCAGTAATCGGATCAATACGAAATTCGCAGAGCAGGTTGACTTCAACGTGAGCCAGGTATGACTTATTTTTGGCTTCAGTGCTAGCAAAGGACTGCTAGCACGAGGTGTTTTTGTTATTTTCGTACCAATAAATGCTTGCATCGCGAATATACAATATATAACAATATATATGACAATACATACAATATATAATATTTATGACCATAACAACAATATAACAACAATATATAACAATACACTCAAAATCTGCACAAATCCTCTACTGTTCTTCGAACATTAGTATTTCTAGCGGTTCTGATGCGCTAAAGTTTTTTCCTTCTATTTTGTTTTTGGTCGTTGCTGGAAGAATTCATCAACGATATCGAAGACAGCAGTTGATCGACAGGCGCGAAAACAGCGCGAGAAGAGTTGGTAGCCGAATTGGTGCTGGAATAGTTGATCGACAGGCGCAAACACAGTGCGAGCAGAGTTGGTAGCTGAATTGGTTCTGGAATAGTTGATCGACAGGCGCAAACACAGCGCGAGCAGAGTTGGTAGCCGAATTGGTGCTAGAAAAGTTAATCGACAGGCGCGAACACAGTGCGAGCAGAGTTGGTAGCCGAATTGGTGCTGGAAGAATTGATCGACAGGCGCGAAACACAGCGCGAAGAATTCATCAACGATATCGAACACAGCGGAGGAACGAGGCTCCAGGTTAGATAGGTGTAAGACATAATTAAATATATTCTTTGTTTAGAAGTAAGAATGGTTACCATGAAATGGTAACACCTGACGTATGAATAGTAACCGTGCGTGTTAATTGTGCAGAGGAAAAAAAAAGAAAACGAATTAAAGTGTCGAATCTTCGATAGTAGCAATCTTGTGCACGTTTGGTGGATTTTCAGTGGCCGGTGAGTTCAAGAAAGCTGTGACCTTCTTCTCGCTTCGGGGCTACAGCGCGGTGATAGTTTCCGGGAGTGAAGCGAGTGGCGCCCGAACCACCCCTTTCTCCGTGAGCGTAGGCCACCCGGAACTATCCCCCCCTTGGTCCAAGAGTGGGCCACAGGTGGGTAATCACGTGGCGACAAATAACGGTGATAAATTGGCACCCAACGTGGGGCTATAACGGTTTTAGTGGCGTAACGTTAATCTACGGAATCATACAGAAATTGATTAGTCAAGTCCCAAATTGTGGGAAGGCCTTTAGGCGCGTGAATTAATATTAATTGGAACTCGTATCTAAAATTATCGTACGCGGTAATTGCTGTACTGTTGCGAGTCGAAGCAATCGGTTTAGTCAATTTACGGGTTACAAGAGAAGACAGTTATTTTATTTTTAGAAGACAGTTATTTTATTTATTTTTTTAGAACTTATAAAATTGCATGGAATTCTTTCATATTTATATATATTATTGATACAAACCTATAAATACTTATTTGAATTCTGGAATTGTGCGAGCCAAAGTGTGTTTTGGGTGAACGGGTGTGAGTGTACATAGTGAAATATACTAGTATAAATGCGGATCGAATCGAAAAACGTTAGTGCTACCTCTGGTGTACCCCAAGGTAGCCATCTTGGCCCACTTCTTTTTAATATATTTATTTCCGACTTATCTGACGTCCTAGCAGACATACCTCATTTACTCTATGCAGACGATCTCAAACTTTATCAGACTATTGAATCGAAATCGGATGCCCCCTTTCTCCAATCCAAGCTTGATTCACTTGATCAGTGGTGCAATATAAACAAGCTCTCTCTCAATATCAGCAAATGCCAAGTTATTAGTTTTTCCAGGAAATGCACGGTCACACACAATACGTACTTTCTCGGCAATAATATGCTAACCCGAGTTGATAACATTGCTGACCTCGGTGTTATCTTAGATGAAAAACTCCGCTTCACCTTACACTTTGATAAAATGCTTTTTCGTGCGGACAAACAGCTAGGTTTCATCAAAAGACGTGCCAAAGAATTCCGTAGTCTGTGGGTCACAAGATCCTTATACACTTCACTTGTACGTCCTATTCTCGAATACGCTTGCATTAGCTGGAATCCCGCTTTTGAAACCCACAGTGACAGACTCGAGTCAATACAAAAACAATTTTTACTTTTCGCCTTGAGAGAACTGTACAACCCTTATGATTTTAATAGCCTACCCCCTTATGAGTTTCGACTGGGTCATTTAAATCTATCAACACTAGCCTCCAGAAGAATAATGATATCGGCCTGCTTCACATTCGACGTCATTAGAGGCGCTATTAATGTAGAATTCCTGAATAGTAAAATTTCGATATATATCCCTGTGAGGAACACCAGGTCCAATCGTTTCCTAAAAGAATATTCACATTCGACGATATATGCAGCAAATGAGCCAATAAATAGATGCTGCAGAATATTCAACAGCATAAGTTACCTATATTCCCCTACGATTTCCAAATCATCCTTCAAATCCTCTCTTTTGCATGCCATCCATACCCCTAAACCTTAAGCCATAGCTTATATGTCAATGTTTTTATTTATTGATTGTTATTTATTAATCTATTTGTTACTTTTTTCATTTGTTTGTTACTTATTTAACTTGTTCATTTTTACTATATACTTGACTTGACTTTTCCATTTTATTTTTAATTTGTTATTTTATATCTGATTTTGTACCTTGTTTGGTGAATAAATAAAAATAAATAAAATAAATGAATTTAGGAGAGCTATTAAAGGGCCATCTGTTTTTGGAAGAAGCGTTTAATTTTGGCTAACACGTGGCTACGATTTCTGCCAAACTTAGTTCTCAGATTTGATCGAAGCACGTGAACGGGGCAAATTAAAATCACCGTAAAAACGACACAAATATACAAATATAAAAATACAGTTGCAAAGATACAAGGTCGGAGAACAGTTGCATATGGTCATAGGCAGAAACCTACGTATATAGTGATCCAAACTCAGAATATTATAACGTGCGTTTTGAGTTTGATTTGGATCGTGCTTTCATGGTTTATATATATATATATATATATGTTAAATAAAATTTGCAGCATATTTTATATTCAAACATTTGGTTCTACCTGCTGAAGGCGAGGCTGTTTGAGTGATAGATCGTGTGGTGAATGTGCTGCTCGTTGCTGTGTTGATATAAAATCTAACAAAAAAATAATATTTTGTATCAAACTCCGCATTGGTGAAGATTTCAGAGTGTCGCGTTAATAAGTCGAGACCGGGGGTTGAGTGCTCTCGCGTATGATCGTCTTTGTTTTGGAATTTCCAATTGGAATCTTCGTTGGGGATTTTAAAACCTCTAGCAGCGTGCGATCCAATTTAACTTGTTGAGTGTCGCTATCCGTGTAAATTTTTTTATCCGCTGTTGAATACGCCAAGTAAACCACGAGTAAAACTCCCAAATCTTGCGTCTACGCGCTCACGTTTGCTCAATTTTCATGGTTAATTAGTTTTTTTTTGTATAAATCTAGGAACTACCGAGGAGAACAGGGCCCCATTGGTCGGAGTGGTATCTTCCGGTGGGCTAATATTTCAGAACAAGGGGACGGCAGCGCGTAAATAATCCATGAGCCGTGAAATAGGAAAAGAGTCAGCTTGTCGGGAGTCGATAAGTGACCAGGTGGTGCTTGAGTAAAGTGGAGTTTTGGAAAGACTGCCTAGTTTTGTGTGGTGCCTGGCGCAGTCAGCAATTCAAACCTTTCGGTCTTTAGGGGTTCCTTGTGGTAACGTGGTGCAGTACGAACGGTTCTAGACTTAGCCAGATAGATCACAGCGAATTATTGAGTGTATTGTAGGAGCGGGTAATACATCTTCAGTTTCAGCCTCAGAGTTGCGCAATCACATCGAAATGGGTCAGGCAACGAAAATACTGGTGGATCGGCTCAATAAAGATGAGCTTGCCTATGAGCTGGAGATCCGGGGTCAGCCGACTGGAACGGTAGAGTCGATGAGAAAGACGCTTCGAGTGGCCATGAGAGCGGAGGCCTCGATGGATACCTCTCTAATTTCCGTGAGGGAATACCCTTTCACTCTCAAGGAGGATTTGGAGGCAGTAGAGGGGAAACTCCTCGAGGTCCAAACATTGATTTCAGGTTTTCAGGGGGGAACAGCAGTCGTCGGAATTCTTTAAAATTAAAACTAAGATCGAGTTCGGGATTCGAAGGTTGAAGAACGCGCAACACGACAACGAGGAGATGGGAGAGGAGGCCAGCAAACTCCGGACTCGGCTGGTTATGACAATGGGTGAATTGTTAGTGAAGGCCAAAGGTGAGGAGGAGAATGAGAAGGAGGCAGGGTCAGCCATTGCACCAGGAGACACCCATAGCAGCAAGCGAGAGTCGACGCCAGGCCGAGAGATGGAACGGAATGTCGGCGGGGCTGTGGTGCCCCTTTCCGATCTAGAAATCCCCAATGACCCTTCGATTTCGACACCCAGGATGGTACCGCTGCTGGCAAAAGGGCAAGAGGTGGCAAAGTGGGGTTTGCGATATAATGGGGACTCTGGATCGCTCAGTGCTTTCCTCGAGCGTGTGGAAGAGTTGCGGATAGCGAGGGGAGATACGACCGGGCAGTTGTTTCAATCGGCAGTGGAGATTTTTGAGGGAAAGGCGTTAGTTTGGTTTCGGGCGAATCGATCCAGGGTAAGTTCGTGGCAGGAACTCATCCAGGAGATGCGCACTGAATTCTCGCCACCGGATTACGATGATCGCCTGCTCGGAGAGATCACAAGACGGACACAAGGACCAGAAGAAATAATGGGGGTATACGTCTCGGTGATGGAGGGGCTGTTTAGACGCCGCGCAATCCCGTGCTCAGAAGAGGAGAAGCTGAAGATCCTTAGGAGGAACATCGCTCCTTTTTACCAAACACAACTGGCACTAACCCCAGTACGGACCATTGCTGATCTTATCCGATTGGGTAGTTCTTTGAAGCAACGAGGGTCGCTGTAGAAGCCTATTTACCACCGCCTACTCGCAAATCTCACCGGTTGTTGGAGCCGGATCTGGCGTATGTGGAGTACTCAGACAGGGCGAAAATAGCGTCTATCTCCGGAAATGATATTCAGTGCTGGAATTGCCGACGGAACGGGCACACTTCCCGGAATTGCTCTGAGCCACCTAAATGTTTCGGCTGTGGTCGGGTAGGCGTTAGGAAAACTAATTGCCCAAACTGTCAGGGAAGACCGAATTGGAATGGGGGCCACCACGCAGAGACCCCGGAAGTAGGAGCGGTCCACCACAATCTTCGGGAAATGGGCACGGTGCCTAGTAGGCGGCAGTCTGGACACGCCAAGCGAGACGGACAGGGCCACGCAACTAAGCTACGTATTGAATCAGAAGCTAGGAGATGAGAGGCCACACATTGAGGTGGATGTTATATGACGTAAATTCCTGGGGCTATTAGATTCTGGTGCTTCCAATACAGTAGTGGGTGGAGAGGGTTGGCGAGCAATGACGGAGTTGGGAGTGGAGCTCCTGGCGACAAACCGGCGGATAATACGGTTGGCGAATGGCCAAGGATGTCCCATCATCGGGACAGCAGTGGTTCCGTTTAAGCTAAGGGAGAAGCTGAAGTGGTTGCGGGTACTGGTGGTCCCTTCTTTGCCGTTGACCCTGATTCTGGGAGTGGACTTCGCCAAACGGTTCGAGGTTGTATTGAAGTTAAGTGAGAATACTTGGGATTTTGTCAGCACTGTAAGGGTGGAGCAAGAGGAACAACTCAGGGCACGCAGTCGACTGTCGGGGGCAGAACAAGCGGCGCTCGACCAAATGTTGACTGAGGAGTTCAACCTAATGGGAGAAGGGGTCGGCTGTACCACTCGGGTGGAACACGTCATCAAGACAGACTCGCCGCCAATAAAGCAAAGCTACTACCTGGTCTTGCCTGCGGTTCAACAGAACATCGACGCCGAGCTGAACGAGATGCTAGCTCAGGGAATAGTGGAGAGGTCTGTCAGTCCCTGGGCATCACCCATATTGTTGGTGAAAAAGAAGGACGGCTCCTACCGATTTTGTGTGGATTATCGTAAACTTAATCGGGTCACGGAACACGACGCCTATCCTATACCCTACGTGTCAGCCACGCTGGACAAGCTACGAGAAGCCAAGTACCTGTCTTCCTTAAACATCAAGTCAGTTTATTGGCAAGTGCCAATGGCTGAAAATTCAAAAAAATTTGCAGCTTTTACTGTGCCACATCGGGGGCTGTTTCAATTTAGAAGAATGCCGTTTGGGCTGCAGAACGCCCCTGCGACTTGGCAAAGGCTGATTGACCAATTTTTGGGTCCTGATTTGGAGCCGTACGTCTTTACTTATTTGGACGACATCATTGTAGTGACCCAGGATTTTTCAAAGCATGTTGAAGTTCTACGAGAGGTTTTCGAGCGTCTCAGGGAGGCGGGGTTGCGGGTGTCCCGTGATAAATGTGAATTCTGTCGACCACAACTTAAATACCTTGGTTACATGGCGGACGAAAAAGGCCTGAATGTGGACCCCGATAAAGTTAAATGCGTGCTGGATATCCTTCCTCCTACCACCGTGAAGGGAGTGAGACAAGGAATGGTATCCTGGTACTGGCGTTTTATACCAGCTTTTGCCACAATGTTGTCGCCACTAACCACTCTATTAAAGAAAAATCAAAAGTTCTTGTGGACCCAGGAATGTCAGGATGCTTTCACGCAGGCAAAAATTAAGTTGGCCACCGCACCGATCTTAACGTGTCCAGACTATCGTTTGCCCTTCTGCATTCAGACTGACGCGTCAGACCGAGGGTTGGGAGCAGTGCTATCGCAGAACCACCCGGATGGAGAGAAGGTCATCTGCTATCTCAGCAGATCCTTGACCAAAACGGAACGCAAACACTCCACAACCGAGAAAGAGTGCCTTGCGGTTTTATGGGCCATCGAGAAACTGAGGCCATATGTGGAGAGATCGAAGTTCTCAGTGGTTACCGACCACTATTCCTTGGTTTGGCTCCACAATCTGAAAGATCCTACGGGGCGTTTGGCAAGGTGGGCCGTGCGTCTCCAATAATAATGTTTTGAAATCATTCATAGGAAGGGTAAGGACCACCTAGTCCCCGACGCTCTTTCGCGCATGCTGCCAGACGGAGAGGTAGCAGCCATCATCGGTGTTGGCGACAAGTGGTTCGAAACCATGAGGAACAAAGTGCTAGGGGCACCAGAGTGTTATGCGGATTGGCGTGTGGCCGGAGAAGCATTCTGGAAACATTTACCGGAGCATTACCCTGAGTTAGAAGGAGTGGAGGCTTGGAAGAGGGTAATACCTAAAGCAGAGCGGAAGGAAATTCTGTATCAATGCCATGACGACCCAGTAGCCGGACATATGGGGGCCAGTTGCACGTTAGGACGGGTGGGGGCAAAGTATTATTGGCCGAAGATGGTGGCAGACGTCACCCAATACGTGAGGAGGTGTAAGGTGTGCCAAGGTAGTAAAGTGGAGAGATGGGCTCCGGCTGGGTTAATGGTCTCCCGAAGTAAGGAGGCTCAGCAGCCCTGGGAAATGGTTTATGTGGACCTGGTGGGCCCTCTACCACGAACTAGTCAGGGGCACACTTACATTTTAACCGTCCTTGACTACGTGAGTAAGTTCACTCTACTGTTTCCTTTACGGCACGCGACGGCCTCCGCGGTTACCCGAATGCTCGAAGGCCAAGTGTTTCTATTGTTTGGGGCACTCCGGTGGCTCGTGTGTGGTAACGGGGTCCAGTTTAGAGGGAAGCATCTCCAAGATATGACCGCAAAGTATGGAACGAAAA
The DNA here is from genome assembly GCA_963978885.1 of Nemotelus pantherinus. NCBI lineage: Eukaryota > Metazoa > Arthropoda > Insecta > Diptera > Stratiomyidae > Nemotelus > Nemotelus pantherinus. The sequence goes on from CAXBUK010000020.1 coordinate 115,080, forward strand.
TCAAGTACACGGCTTTATATCATCCGCAAGCTAATCCTGCGGAACACAAAAATCAGGATATTAAGCGAATGTTGCGATCATACCATTCGCTGATGCGCTGTTTCGCTGATGTTGCGATCAGAACCATCGGCTGTGGGATCAGCATTTGGCAAAAATTGCGTGCGCCTTGCGGACTTATAAGCACGAAGTACCATAAAACGCTATAAACTGATTTTCCTCGGCAAGATGGTCACAGATAAAAACCGTGTTATACCAATACTTTGGAATTTCAGTGCCTTGCCATGCTCTTATTAATCAAATCAACCACGTACAATATAGTACAGATGTGAAAAAAGTATATAATGAGATTTTGATCTTCTTAATATACTTATTACCAAATACCCGCAGGACCCTTTCATCCTCAGTATAACGAAAACTTTGCTCTATCACGCTTTAAGTTCTGTATTCCCGAATACAAGAAAATAATCCTTATGAAAATGCGTCAATGCTTAACTCTGCATGATACATATTCCATTCTTAAACAAATTCGACAACTACGTGATAGCAATATAGCTCACACCGTAAAAGCTTTTATGAATATAATAGAAGTAAAATTTTTAAAAATTACAGGAGTAGCCCAAATTTCAATAATCCAAATAATGCTCATCAATCAACAACGGGAGTACTATCCGCAAAAAGTCCAACAAAATCAAACTATGCGAGCGACTAGATATTTTGACAAAGAAATACCCCAACTTTGGAAATAATAATCCTAGCAAAAGCCAAAATTATAATGAAAGTTGCGAAGTTATTATGTGAAATATTCACATAAGCTGACAATTTTCCAGTATGAGCCTCGGAGCAAACATCAGAACTTCATCAAATTTCACAAAATGGGAGCTATCAATAATACCCGTTACTGAGCAAAAACAATTTTTTCGACACATAATGATCACTATGAATATCTGAGAATGCCTTTTGGACTCAAAAACGCTCCAGCAACCTTTCAACGCATGACAAATACTGTTTTAGAGGACAACATCAACAAAATTTGTGATGCGACTTTGGATGACCTTATATTTAGCACTTCACTCTAACAACATATCTCTGTGAAAAATATATAAAATATTAGACACTTGTGATTTAAAAAAATACCAGATACATGTAATTTCTTTACACATCAAAGTGAATTTTTAGGTCATATTCTAATAAAAGGAGGAATAAAACCAAAATAAAAAAAAATTATGTTTGAGTGATTTAAAATGTATGAAGACGTAAAACCCTTCTTTGTAGTATCATATCAGCATAAATAAAAACACCATAACATGCACGTGCTTACCCAACCTATCTTTTCAATTTCGTTTTCATCCAAGGATATCAGCGAAAGTTTCAGCGATTAAACTATGTCTGGGGCTGCCATCCGAAAAATTTCCAAAACTCAGAAAATGTAAGCATTGGTTGCTTATTTTATTGTAAATGCTTTGCTTATGCATACAAAATGGAAGCACTTCTTGGTGCAATATTTACGAAATTGTGTGGCGCTGACAATCATGTGTTAGCATCATAGCTGCTTCACGTTGTGTTAAACCCACCCTGTGAATTCATTTCGATTGAATGACTGCGCTGGAAGTTATAGGAGTGAATAAAATTTTTGGGTTACCACTCTCAAAACTTTTTAAATTTTCGAAACCTAAGTATTTGTTGTTAATTGTCATTGCAGGATCATTCCCATTTGGAAATTTAATGACAATATTGCACGATAAAGAAATGTCAATAAATTACAAAGTGCATCATAGCTGGTAGCCCTTTCATGGATTTTCAACTAAATTTGCACCAAATGAGAAACACAGCAAGATCCACTTGTCACATGAGTTTCGTTTTGATTTCGTAACTGCATTGGAAATTATAGGGAAAAAAAACCTTTATTTTTTTGAGCAAAGTGACTACATTTAGGAGACAAAATTTGTCATAACTGGCAGCCCTAAACTAGTTTTTCAACAAAATTTCTGTGTAATCTATCTTAGAGTAAGGTGCACTTACTGCGCGAATTTCGTTAAAATCTGTTGGCTAAATCGGAAGGTATAGGCCACAAACCAGTTTTTTTTCCAAGTGATTTTTCAAAAAGGCACCACTACCACAGTGTTGCCTGTATTTCAAAATCACTTCTATCAGACCTGGTCCTAGTTCAAACCAACATGTTCTATATATTTCATGTTGATCGCACTGTCCGGTCGTCAGTTCTCGTGAACAGAATTTTCGAGTATTGAAAATAGAGGTCATTTGATCATGGGCTGCCGTTTTTGTGCACCGTGGAATTTTGAAAATTTATATTTGACGTGGTGGATAAAAGTCAAAATTTATCAATAATTTGAACTTATTTTCAAACACCCAAAATTTTTCAGGAGGGTCGATTATTTGGAGGATTTTTTTTCAGGAGCCTGTTTTACCTATAGGGTTGTCCGCACAATCTTGAAAGTCCATGTGTGTTAAGTCTTAGTCTACATCAATACGCTCTGTGAGTTTCACGATGATCCATTGTTTTCGTTAGAAGTTATAACAAATCAAAATTTAAAAAAAATCCTTGCCTAATTTTAGGCACTCAGTGCCCACACAAGGCTCTGAATTTCCATTTTTGTATCATAAACAAACATAAAATATAATAAGTTTTCATTGTCAGTATTTACTTTTAGCACAAATGTACTCTGCATAGGTATATAAGGACATCTGAAAATTTACTAAAATGGCCGCCGCCGCCAAAGGGTTAAAGATATCTTGATTGTAACAAATCATGCACCTATTTGTTATATGCATCTATGTTTTCCGAAAGTTTCATTTCAATCGCCAATCCAGAGATTATCTCCCTGAATCATTTTGCTGATATATATATATATATATATATATATATATATATATATATATATATATATATATATATATATATATATATATATATATATACTATATATATAGTTGGATACTAATGTTCTTCGAAAATCAGTAAAAACTAAGAATATTCAAATCCTACAAATACCAAAAACCAACAACTTAGATCATTTTTGAATTCAACTGGTTTTTATCGAAAATTCATTCGAGATTTCTCTGCATTGACAATTTTAATGACAAAATACTTTAAAAAACTCTAGCGCACCTGAACCACTAGAAATACTAATGTTCGATGAACTATAGAGGAATTGTGTAGATTTTGAGTGCATATTTAATAAGGGTTAATTTAGGGTTACCAGTCGTACAAGTTTTAGGCTTACCAGTCGCATAAGTTTTCAAATTTTCGAAAACTTAATATTTGTTGTTTATTGCCACTACAAGATCATAACCATTTAAAAATTTCATTTATCATATGAAACTCGTTTTGATTTCATGACTGCACTGGGAGCTATAGGGCAAAAATCTTTCTTTTCCTGAGCAAATTTTCAAAACCCAAGACACCAAAATTACTATGGCTGGCAGCACCAATCGAATTTTTCAACCAAATTATAATTTCTTTGCATCCCTATAACTTCCAATGCAGTCATCAGATCAATACGAAATTCGCAGAGCAGCTTGACTTCAACGTAAGGCAGAGGTGACAGAGGTTTTTGCTTCGGTGCTAGCAAAAAGCTGCCAGCACTAGACCTTTTTGTCATTTTCGTTCCAATAAATGCTTGCATTAGGTATTTTCATCGCAAACATTTGCAATGAAAATAAGTAAACAATGTTTAAATTTTCTAAGATCTGCATATTTTTCGGATGACAGCCCCAAACACCTTTCTATCGCCGTAACTTTCGATGAAGTCACAGAAATTAAAATAAGCTTAGATTCTATTATTACTTAGAGTGTATTAGTTTTAAGTAGGGAACGTAAGAAGTGGTAGAATACACACTCAAAATTTGCACAAATCCTCTACTGTTCATCGAACATTCGTGTTTCTAGCGGTTCTTACTAAGTGTTCGTGCCTTAACTTTTTTTACCCGCTATATACATATATATATATATATATATATATATATATATATATATATATATATATATATTATATATATATATATATATACATATATATATATATATATATATATATATATATATATATATATATATATATATATATATATATATATATATATATATATATATATATATATATATATATATATATATATATATGAAGTTTAATACGAATTTTTGGCCAAAGTGATTTTAATACTAAAGTTCTTCGAACATTGTTAAAACAAAGTCAGTCAAGAATGTTAAAAACGAAGTCAGTAATTTTGAATGTAGACAATGTTTATCTTAGCTTAATTTTAGTTAATATACCCCGATTTCACAAAAACTTTTACGTTAACAACTGATGCATCTCAATATGCATTAGGTACTGTGTTGTCTCAAAATAATCACCCAATCGCATCCAAACGTAAAAACAAGCAATTATAAATGCAAGAAATGCACTAAAGCATTGCACTACCACGATTCAACTTCCAGTAAATTATTTGATGCATTATTGCAGCAACGTATAGAAAATAGAAGTTTTTGGAATATCGAGTTTGTTCAATTTGGAAATTGTTGGCTCATTCAACTATAAATCTCAGTCACCCATCACTGAAAGAAAAACTCTTGGTTGGTTCAACTATTTTTAATAGTATTGCAACAATTCATTCAAAATCGTAAAACGAACTACGGAAAATAGCTATTTTTACTATGTTAATATAGTTAATTTAACGATATAAAAGTAGTTGGCTCTGGTTATACAAAAAATATCGCAACGTTCATGGAATCAACTGTTTTAATTGTTTCATAACCACGAAAAATAGTTGATCAATGGAAAAATATTCATCAATTCACTCAAAACTTCAACGTTTCGAATTATCAACAGTTTTTATGGTACTTAAACTACTTTGCAATAGTTGATTTCAACAAACGTAATTCAGTGAGCAACGTCTTTGGAATTATTCTACGCAAAGTAGAATGGTTTCAAGATTTGGACGTTTTTCATGCTCCGAATGAAATTGTTTTTTGTTTATCAACCACGCGTCATGGTGCATAAAAGTAATCAACAATTTTCTTATGGTTGTTTTAACTATAGCCCTAGTTGATGCAAAAACAACTAAGGAAAACTGTTGATTTTTCATACTCATACTTATACTCCTATTCTATCATAGAAGTTCCATATGCTACATGGCAAAATTGTGTTCGGTTTTCTTTTCGATGTAATTCATATTCATGTTATGCTGTGAAGCCTTTATATTACGTTAAATGATGCTTTTTATGCAGTTGATGCTGTAAACACATAACAGAGGCATTGCGGCAGTGGCGCCACAGGAGGAGGCGTGAATGCCGCGAATTTGGTAAATCACAATGCAGCGACAATGTCGCTGTCAATGCAACCAAGGCACCAGCCAAATTCATTTTTTTTTCATTCATTCATTTTATCAACAGTTTTCATAGTAAGCGAACCATTCTACAATTGTTAAATTTAACAAACATAATTCCACACTACATACTATAGTCATTTACTATTTCGTACTATGTATATTGTTGGAATACCATTGTTTGTGGTTGCTTACTTTTTTTGCACCACGGACGTTGTTTATCAACCACGCGTCATGATGCATAAAAGTAATCAACTATTTTTTTATGGTTGTTTTAACTATAGCCCGTAGTTGACGCAAAAACAACTAAGGAAAATTGTTGATTTTACCAAGATTTTTCTTTCAGTGATGTATTCCATGCACACAAAACTTATCATGTTCAAATAGACTTGATTCATATTTAATTTCTAGCTCCCAAGTGTTTCAAAAATATATTTAATTTATTTAATAATTTATATTAATATTTAGATTTAAATATTTTTCAAACACTTCGGAGTTGAGGATTAATTATGAATCAAGTGCATTTGCATATGATTAGCTTTGTGCGTATTGATTACGTGGGCAACTGAGATTCAAAGTTGAATGAGCTAAAATTTTCCAAACTAAACAATATTCAATACCAAAAACTTATATTTTCTATACGTTGCTTAAAAAATATTCATTTTTCAAAATTAAACATTAACTTTCGGTAGGAGGCCAAAAACTTAGTTCCATATAGAAAAAATTATTAGTATTTCAACACGTTATATAAATTATCAATAAATATAAATGTGGAACTTACAAGGTTTCCATCCTGAGCTGACTTAACATCATCAGCTATGTTCGCTTCCTCGTCTTCTATCGCCAAACTTGAATCCTGAACAGTATTTTTGAGTTTTAGAAAATTTTTCATATACTAATAATGAAATACATACCATCCCAGAAATGTTCGGAATTGAATTCGGCTTCAGTTTCAGTTTAAGACTTGTTCGACCAATATCGACAGAATTAAAATGCTTTTGGGTCCAATGGTCTCAGCTAAATGGTTCCGTCGAGGCCTTCATATAAAAGGCCTGTCGAGACTTGCAATCTGACAGGTATTAATCTACTTTTTAAAATGGTGTAGTCCTCTCGGGATTAAAATTTGTTGGCAATTGCTCGATGACAATTGCCTTGAAATTTCTTTGACATTTCTTTAACAAATAATAAAGTGAATGGTGCTGTTCGGTTAAATCGGGGGAAGAGTCTATTGTTCTATTTGCACTATTATCTTTGCTTTGTCGCGTAAAATATATTTTGGAAAAGTGTTGTGAAAGTACTATGTTTATTTTGTTGTTTACGCGAGAAATATGCAATTTGGAATACCGGCCAACTACTCTCGGCAATGTGAATTGTAAACAATTGCCGATAGTGGTTAGTAGGATTTATTCTACTTTAAAAATCTTCAAATTATTATATACAAACGATATTTCGGATAAGTAACGTGAAAGTGCTCCGGTTATACTGTTGTGTGCCGAGAACCATTTACCGTAGTTGAAATTTTGCTTATTGTGCATGAAGATCGATCACTGACAAATTTGTTGTCATGAGTTTTCTGCGAGCTCAGTGTTAGTCGTAGTATGATGCTGAATTATTTCGATGGCTAAACACAATAAACCCTTTATTTATTTGACTATGATGATAAGCATGAGTTCGTATATAAAACCTCCTGGAAAAATGTCATACTCAAGCGAAGTTCAATTGGAAAGATCGTAGAATGTTTCTAACAATGTTCTGCTGACATTGTCATTGTATTTTTAGTAGACTAAATGCACATAAAATTGTTTTAGGCAATGATTACAAGCCAGTCTAAATCTGTTTAGCATTTCTATTTAAATTTTGTTTACCATACCGTAGCCACTCTATTTTGAAGCATAGACTGTTCTTGTAATCAGAGTACAATCATCTGTTTTTCAAGTATCGAATGTAATCATGATTATGAACTAAATGTAAGGCGAAGATTACTTAATCATGCATACACAGAATTATTTGAAAATAAAAAGCACTATGTATACTATCAAATCCTTTTTTCTAATTAGTTTCAGGTTCGAAAAAAGGCAAATTTAGCAAAGTCAACGTAATTGGATGTGACATCTCAACCTTCCTGTATTTTGCATCGTGGAACCAATGCTACGATTTCAATTGATTTCGTGCCGTGTGAGATTGATTTGAAACTTCAAGAATTCATATATTCATCATAAATTTCAATTTACATCGTTCCGTAGCTGAAGACGCACCAGTTGTGAAAACAGCTGTACATGGAATTATCAACGGCATCCCAGTTCCATTTCCAAATGCAAATCCTGATGCATGCGTGAATACTGGCGTTGCTTGTCCCCTGAAAGCTGGAACAACGTATGAGTACCAAGCTATTTTACCTGATCAACATTATGACTCTCCCGAATCGAAAAGCATATAAGAAAGAAAATATGTCAGAATTTTAACCATGGTTCTTGGTTCCTAAAAATTTTTAGATTCGCAACAAGTCATTTTCGTAATCAAACTAAGCTACTTTATAGTTCTCTTCAGATTTTTGGCATTCCTACTTACCAAAATATGACTCCTCTTCACATTCCTGGGTCCTCTGCTTGTTCCTCTAAATCAATTCTGATAAAGATTATGAAAAATTTATTTGTTGCAATCTACCTTTGTTTATGTTATTTTCCCGCTCAGTGTAATTGACGTGACATATGACTTTTCTCTTATCTTCTGTAGGTGGTTCTCGTGAATCTCTTTAGCCTCATAGAAAAACATCACTGTGCGGACTGGTTGAGAAAAGTAGCTTAGGTCCGCCATCTTGTACGTTAATTGCTTTTAATTGCCATGTTTTCTGAAGCCTGCACAGTTTCGGAAAATGGAAATTGAAAAGAATTATTTTTAATTAAAACTATTAAATCCCATAATCGAAAATACATTGAAAGTTGCTCTCATTTTCGGGAGCCACTGGAATGACAATTTACTGTAAATTTTTGAATATTTTGTAAATGTTTTCAATGAAATATTCTTATGTTAATGTTATAAATCATACACAAAGTTTAACACTGTTTTATTCTTAAATGCAACAAAAATTTCATTACTTTTATGTATATTCCAAAATACGCGCACAACATTGAATTGATAGATGCAGCGGAGTCACTATAACGGTTTCGTTTTAAATGAAAATATTAGTACTTTGTATTGAAACATGACACAAAACATTAATCAAAGCCACTTCAACATAATTAAACAAACATTTTGCTTATAAACAATCTACACACTTTGATTTCTGATCATTTTCGTACGCGTACTGCAAAACCGACATTCTAGACACATGAGAGAAAAACACCGCAAACAAAATGTAGCAATAGTTTGATTGCATTCCGATTTGGAACCTGGGAGAGATAAGTCGCATCAGCAATTTCGATATTTAGAATAGCAGTGAAGATAACCTATAATAATTTTGAGATTGTGAAGTGGTGTGCTTTTCGGGGTGTCTAGAATTAACTTCGGATGAGTTTGTTTTTTCGTGGTTGAAAGTGTTGGAAATATCAAGGGCCAGGCTCTGGTAAGATCCGTAGATTTGAGTGAAGTAGAAGAGGAAGATTGGGGGTAAAGGTAATTGATTAGTGTAGGATAATAAAGACCTAGAGGCTGAAGGATTGAGTAGGTTATAATGGAGGAGAACCCTGAGGAAGGGGACTCCAAACCAAGGGCAAAGAGAAAGAAAGGGGAGGAAGAGATCAAGGTTTTGTCAGAGACAGCATTAAAGCAGGTGGTCCCGGATTCAGTGAATAGTGAGGTTAGGTGTACGGAACATGTGGTAGAAAGCATGGTGGTTAATGTAGGAAATTCACTAGGACAAGATGATAAAGGTGTGATGAGTGGCATGGAGGTGGCAGATAAGCAGAAAAGTATGAGGCCAGATAGAGAGTTAAACAGATATATTAGAAATTCAAAGAAAACTTATCCAGTGATTGTTGAAAGGAAAAATGAGGAAGGAGGCAGAGTCAGGTTAGATGATATGACTTTCTATACAATGACTAGCGGAGAAAATATCAAAAACATTCAGAAAGTTGTAAAAGTAGGCTTTAATAAGATCAAAATTGATTTCAAACAGGCGGAGGACGCGAACAATTTATTAGATAGTAAGATTCTAAGGAAATATGGCTGCTGTGGGTACATTCCTAACAACTTTCTATTTAGGTACGGGATAATTAGAAACGTTCCGCTGAACTTTAATTTAGAAAAAATAATTCAGATGGGAGTGCCAAGTAATAAGTTTGGAAATAGGATAAAGAATATGAAAATTAGAAGTGTTGAAAGGATGTCAATGAGAGACAGGAACGATTTGTCGAAATTCATACCGTCGCTAACAATTAAATGTATGTTTGAAGGAGAGGACGTTCCAGATTATGTATATGTGGAATACTTAAGAATGGAAGTTGAGTACTATATAACGAAGCCTAAACAATGTTACAAATGCGGGAGGTTAGGTCACATTACTAAGTATTGCAACAATGAAAATAAAAGATGTCTGAGATGTGGGGAGAATAACTGTGAAGGGATATGTAACTTGGTGAAATGCATTTTATGCAATTCAAACGAACATTTTTCTACGGATAAGAGATGCCCTAAGTGGAGAGAGGAGGAACTCATTATGGAGATAGCAGCGAAAAGAAATGTGAACTATGTTGAAGCCAGAGATTATGTAAATAAGATTAATAGATTTAGTGGTTTAGAAGAGTTTAATCTAAGTGAGTATCCTGAGCTAAAGGGTAAAAAAGATGGACCAACAAGAGATGTGGATAAAGAAAGCAATAGTACATTTATCAAAAAGAAATTTTCTGAAGTATTAAAGTATAAAAACAGAGATATGGGAATTAAGAAAATAGGGAAAGCAAATGAATCAGAGAGACAAGACAAAAAGGAGGAAGGAGGAAAAAAAGAGTCAAGAGGTAAACCAGTATATGAGAATAAAAATTATCAGATAACTAGTGAGCTTGAAAAATTTCTTACTAGTATTATGAAAAACAAGGAAATAGAGAAGATTATACTGGAGAGGGAATCAATTTCCAATAGTATAGTAGACTTTTTGATAAATTTAAAGAGGAAAAACGAGAAAATAGTAACAAACCAAAATGAAAATACTGCAATTGAACATTCAGAGAATTTATAGAAATAAAAGTAGCTTGGAATTTTATTTGAATAATGAACATTTTGACATAGCCTTGGTTTCGGAGACTTGGGCTACAGAAGAGAATAATAGTAGCATAAACGTGAATGGATATAATATTGTAGCTAAAAATAGGAAGGATAAAAGGGGAGGGGGTGTGTGTATTCTCATTAGAAAGGAGATCAAGTTTCAGGAGATTATTCTGGACACTAAGGTAGAAGCAGTGGGTCTTAAAACCATTAACCTTAAAAATAACTTAAGTATTTATTCTGTTTATTGTCCACCGGACATTGTAAGTGAGTTTTTCTATGATGAATTAAAAAAAATTTTAGTAACTGCGCACAAGTCCATTTTTATCATGGGAGGAGATTTTAATGCTAGGAGTATATGTTGGGGTGACCACATTAATAATGCGAGAGGGAATAAAATGCGGAGACTAATGAATGAATTTAGCTTGATATTCTATAATAATGGAAATAGGACCTTTTCAAATAAAAGGATCCAAGGACAGGGAGGGTCGTCAGCTCCGGATGTCACCTTTGGCAATTTTATGCCTACTAAATTGAAGTGGAATACACTGAATAACCTAGTTAGTAAAAGTAATCATAAAGCCATAGTTTTTACATTCAAGGCAAAATTAAGTAGAGAAAATAGAATAAATAAGATATCTAAGAAAATTCTGGAAGAAATCAATCAGTTTACGTTTCAAGGTAATTTAAGTCTAATAAGGAAGGATTTTCAAGCAATAGTAGAGAATAATCAAGTAAAGTGTACTAAGTTAAAGCATACAAATAAAGTATGGTGGAATGAAGAGATAAAGGTATTATGGTATAAGAAAAAGGATCTCCTGAAAAAATACAAACAGAGTAGGTTAATGGTTGATTTCTATGAATATCATAGAGCCGTTACGAAGTGGAATGAGGAAGTAAAAAAGCTTAGGAGAGAAAGCTGGATAAACAAAATCATGGAGCTGGCCAAAGGAGATAACATCAAAGAATTTTGGAGATTTATAAACAACATTAAGAAAATAGGAAAGATAAGCAATCCATCAGGTTGGGACAAAAAAAATAATCTAACTTATTTAACAATGATTAAAAACAAAAGTCACCAAGATAGTTTAAATATAAATGAGCTTAGGAAACCATCAGAGAGGATGAACTTAAAAAAAGGGGAAGTAGAAGAAGTCTTGGAAAGGCATAAAAGAAAGTCAGCTCCTGGACCGGATCAAATCTCGTATGAAATGCTAAGAGCGATGAATTCAAAAAGTAAAGAAAAGTTAGTAGATGCTTTGAATGATACAGTGAACTATCACACAAACCTATCAGAATTATTAAAGATAAGGGTCTCCCCTATACTTAAACCACAGAAAAACCCTAATGAATTGATAAACTACAGGCCGATTTCCTTATTAAATGTACTGGTAAAAGTAATAAACAGGATAATTAAAAACAGATTAGTAGAAAATAAAGAATTAATGAATAAAATCCCAAGAAACTCACATGCGTACCAAAAGAACAGATCAATTAGTACATGTCTTAATATGGTAGATCTTTGGATTAACCAAGCGAAAGCGAAACATCAAAATGTGATGATGGTAACGCTGGACATATCTAACGCATACGAAGGGGTTGACCTTAAAGTATTAAAGGATACTATGATCGAATTGAAGGTGCCTGAAGTCTATAGTTGGTGGATACTCGCGTTCCTTGTGAATAGAAGCATAATGCTAGGAGAGGCGAATGTGGCAGTCAAAAACGGTATCCCGCAAGGGGATGTATTAAGCCCTCTGATATTTAATTTCTATACGGCGGTTTTGCATAAAGTAATTAGTAATAATATTAAGATAATTCAATATGCGGATGATTTTTTAATCATAGCTACCAACAGGAATAAGAATGTTTGCTTTAATGAACTACAAAGAAGTATGGATTTGTTTGCGGGAGGAGCTAGAAATCTAAAATTACCACTAAATGCGGAGAAATGCAAAGGGATTATATTAAATAGAAACACAAACTATGCAAGTAGAATTAAAATAGAGGACAGAGAAGTGGAGTGGGTAACTGAAGTAAAATTCCTTGGAAAAATTATCAAAAATAATAGTTCGGAGAAAGATTTTGTGCTTAATAAGATAGAACAAGTCAAGCCAGAAATTAGTATGGTAAAGAGAGTCACAGGGGTGAAGAGCGGGCTCCCACCAGATAAGAGTATAGTACTGTATAAGTCTTTTATCAGAGCGAAGTTAGAAAGCCATGTGTCAAGCCTATACGATGCGCCTGAATATTTGTTAAAAAGAATAGACAGTCTGAAAGCTGGAGTGATAAAAAGATGCTTAGGATTAATGAAACAGACTCCAAATATAATTGCATTTGACATGGCGAACGAAGTACCAACCAATTGCAGGGCTCAGATTAGGTTAGTAAAAGAAATAATCAAAATAAAAATGACTGATAATGTAGTCTTTAAAGAATTAATTTCAATGAAATCCAATGCTAGATATTATCAAATATATCATAAATTTAGGAATGTAATAAACAGAGTAGAGGTGGTAGAACAAATAGATAGACCGAGAAATCTAAAACTAGTTACTAAGCAAAATGGTCTGTTCAAAAGTATTAGTCTAAATGATAAGGAAATGATAAGGAGTAGGTATAGAGAACTTATTGGTAAAGCGATGGCATCTAATAAAATCATCATTATAACAGATGGAGCAAAATCGTGTTTAGGAAGGGGATGTGCATTTTTGATGCAGGAAAATAATCAGGTCAAAAAGTTCAGTTTAAGTCAGGAGGGCTCCGTAGTCAATGCAGAATTGACAGGGATTCTTCTTGCGTTATCTGCATGTAAATTAAATCCTGAGGAGAAAGTTATGATCTTAACAGACTCAAATGGGGCATGCTTAGAAATTAAAGAAAATTCTCTCAATAAAAAGGTCATCAATGATATTTATAAAGTATGTAGGGAAATACCTAATAAAGAAATAGAAGTGATATGGATACCAGGGCACTGTGGAATAGAAGATATGAATAAAGTGGATGACGGAGCGAAAGTAGGAATGATGGAGGGAGAAGTCTATAATAATAAATTTGAGGCGGATGAAGCAATAGAGCAAATTAGTGAGTTAATCAATAACGAGAACAGAGAAAATTATAGAAGGGAAGTAGGGAAGTATAAGCAATGCACCTGGAATAAAGCATTCCTAAGTGGAAGAAGTAGGTTTTGGTTTAAGAATTTAAAATTAAAAAGTAAGACAGTCAAACAGTTAAATAGATTAATAACTAATAAATGCTACAGTAATTTACAATTATTCAGGATGAAAACTATAGACAGTCCGAAATGTTCTGTATGTGAACTGGTAGATGATCTAGATCACCAAATTTTCCACTGTCAGGCATTTAGTAACCAGAGAGCGGAGTTTGAAATTTTCCAACACTATAATAAAGTAGACTCGATACTGATGGTAAATAATACAAAGCACATCACTGAATTGGGAAGGTTTCTAGAGTTGGTAGAGCTGAACTTGTAAACAATTTAATGTAAATAGTTAAAGTAGCTGTTTAATGTTTCTCTTTATTTTGATAAAAATATCTGAGCCTTGTAAATAATATAGTTATAAGTAATTAAAGTCAGTTATTATAAACAGTTAGAGTAACAAAGTAAAGTTTAAAGAAACCAAATATGAGTAGTTAAGAAATAGATTGTAGTAGTTAAACCCAACGAATGGGTGATGTCGAACACGATGGCTGATGCGAATCGTTATAAGCCAACCTTTTCCTCGTAAAACAGGAATTAATAATCAAAAAAAAAAAAAAAAATAGTTTGATTGAAAAAATATTTAAACCAAGCATTATGCGGTTCTGTTTGGTTCTAGATCTTCTTAAAATAGCCAAATAAATCCATTGCCAGTTTCAGAATGCTTCATGAAAACTATTTATCACTGTGAAAACTCTATACCTCACACCACACACTTCATGATCAATCGCGTACACCTCACACTTCTTTGATTCGCGAATTATTAGCAAAAAATTGCCGATCGCGCCGGTTTGTTTACGTTTTCATAAACATTAGCTGCTGAGCTGTCATGTGAAGATTCGAAAGCAGCAGTGAGGTAGTAGAAATGGAGTGGACATGCCCATAAGATTTACATTGAAGGGGAAGGTAGTAATTTTTTGTCTGCCCATTGTCAAATCGGGTCAAATCCTAGTAGTTCCCCTCCAATTTGACAAGAAGAGCGAAGTGGCGGAAAGGCAGCTTTAACATGCTTTGTGCGCGAAAGGATTGAAGGGGCTAATGGTGGAAAGTTATACCGTCCGTGTCCAGGGGCTGGAAAGCAGCTGAGCTTTAAAGCTAGGGTTGCTGTGTAAAAGAGGAAAAAAACGGCGCCGAAAAATTATGAAAAGTTGGTGCGTGATTTCAATTTCATTACGATTTGTTGAATTTCAGAAAAGAATAAGCACAAAGATAAGTGGTTTATTTCTGATTTTGTAGTTTTATAGTCCGTTCACACTGGCGCTAAATCAGAAGATTTCGATCAGCTGATCGCTTTAGAGCTAAATCGACCACATATCTACCTGGGGTGTGTTCAATGTGCATGCTATAGCAGAAATTAGCTGCTATTTTAGCAGCTCTGGTTGTCCAATTTCACGAAATAGCTACTTTCTGATGCTATTTGACAGTCGGGCTGTCCAAGATTTCGGCATAGTTGCTAAGGTAGCAGCTATTTGCTGCTCGCCGTCTAGAGGATAGGAAGAAAGTAGCTAAGGCAAAATGGCCGTGCGTATACAGCTGACATGCAGTTCAAACGTCATTTTCAATTGGAAATTGAAATGAAAAGAAGTTTTTGCGCTTTTGTGACACAGGAGATGAGGAACAAATTTGAAAATAGTGACAACATAAATTAAATACGGGCTTTTGAACACTTCAACTCAACTCGAGTTAAGTTGCCTTTCACACAGTGCAGCTCATTTTAAGTTTTTAGCAGGCGAGCAAGAAGCGCAAAAGGCCGGGTGCACTGATTAATGTGCCATCAAATTTTCAGTGATTATTTTTTGCTATTTTTCACATATATGGCGTCAAAAGCCGGAAATAAGTGATACGTTTTAAATATGTTAATAAAATTTTAATGGTTTCTGCAGCTGTATGTAGAAAACTCCTAAATTTTATACAATTTCCAAAGTGCAATGGAAGTATTGAACTAACCCACGAAAACACAAATGTTAAAATAAAAATTTTTTTTTGAAAAAGTATTTTTGAATTTGCTGACCGTCGTAGCAGCTCTTGGCTGTCCAATATCCATAGCTGCTTCACCTAGCTACTTCAAATTTTGACACTTGCTAAAATGATGCTGTGCTATGCTTTTGAAGCAGCTATAGCATGCACATTGAACACACCCCTGGTTATAGCCCGTTCACACTAGGCTCTAAATCAGGCGATTTCGATCAGCTGATCGCTTTAGAGCTAAATCAACTTAAATCTACCTGATTACCCATACATATTTTTCGGCTGCTGACAGAGTTAATCAAGTAGATTTAGAGTTAATCAAGTACAAATCAGGTACTATTGTGAATTTTTCCCGGCTGAATTGTTCTCAGAGCGAGCTGAATTCCATCCGTGAGAGGCACAGTAGATTTGAATGAAATGTCATTCGAATTTTGATCTAAAATAGCAAAAATTTAACAAAAAAGGAAAATGTGAGTTGTACAAAGTGAAAAGAAAATGTTTTTGCATGTTCCTGCATCATTTTCAACAACTTTCACGCAAAAAAAATTGTACACATAAATTCGAATGACATTTCTCTCTCTAAATCTCCTCATTCTAAATCACTTCGGGTAGTGTGAACGCTTACCTGATTAGCTTTGACAGCTTCTAAATCTACTTGATTTAGAGTGTAGTGTGAACGGCTCATTTGCCACGGCTTCTGACAATCGACAAGAACAAATCAGGTACTATTGTGAATTTGGTTCCGGCTGAATTGTTCTCAGAGCGTGCTGAATTCCATCCGTGAGAGGGAGAGTAGATTTGATTGAAATGTCATTCAAATTTCGTTCTAAAATAGTAAAAATTAAACAAAAAAGTAAAATGTGAGTTGTACAAAATGAAGAAAAAAGTCTAGCGCATCAGAACCGCTAGAAAACTAATTTTCGAAGAAGCTATCATTGAGGGATTTAAAAATGAGTGAAGACATTATACACTTCTTTGTAGTCTCATATAAACCATTTCTTACTCAAAGGAACAAATATCATTTTCTGACAGCATTTCTTATAACACAAATGATGAATATGTTCAGTGCTGGCAACATTTGTCCAACACAGCAGCAATAAGCCTTCCATAACATGCACGTGCTTAATCAACCTATCTTTTCAATTTCGTTCTCATCCAAGGATGTCATCGAAAGTTTCAGCGATTAAAATACGTCTGGGGCTGCCATCCGAAAAATTTTCAAAACTCGGAAAATTTAAATATCGCACTGAAAGAAAAATCTTGGTAAAACCAACAATTTTCCTTAGTTGTTTTTGCGTCAACTACGGGCTATAGTTAAAACAACCATAAAAAAAAATAGTTGATTACTTTTATGCACCATGACGCGTGGTTGATAAACAACGTCCGTGGTGCAAAAAAAGTAAGCAACCACAAACAATGGTATTCCAACCATTGTTTGTGGTTGCTTACTTTTTTTCCATACATATTACGAAATATAGGCAGGGGAGGCGTGAATGCCGCAGTTGAATTTGGTGAATCACACTGCCCCGACAATGCCGCTGTCAATGCAACCAAGGCACCAACCAAATTCATTTTTTTTTTCTTTTGTATTGCTAAATGCTGTTGTGCGAGGATTAGGTTGGCTTATCACAATACACATCAGCCACCGCTTGTCTATTCCACCAGACCATTCAACCTAATTCAAACAGATTTAATTCAACCTAAAGGTGATGCCAACCTATGGTAGGTATCACCGCTAGCGGTGCGGCAAAATTAGATATTTGGCAAATTCTGCCACTGCCGCAAATTCGGCCGCAGCTATTGTGCGCGTTTCCATACAAAACAGTGCATTCTAATTTTTTGACTGCGCTTTGCCGCAGCCCAATGCTATGCCACAGCGGAAAACGCTGTATTGTGAACAAAATAGCGTCGTACAAGGTAATATAAAGGCTTCACTGCATAACATGCATATGAATTATATCGAACAGCAAACCGAACACAATTTTGCCATGTATCATATGAAACTTCTATGATAGAATAGGAGCATGAGTATGAGGAGTATGAAAAATCAATAGTTTGCCTTAGTTGTTTTTGCATCAACTAGGGCTATAGTTAAAACAACCATAAGAAAATCGTTGATTACTTTTATGCACCATGATGCGTGGTTGATAAACAATTTCATTCGGAGCATGAAAAACGTCCAAATGTTGAAACCATTCTACTTTGCGTAGAATAATTCCAAATTACGTTTGCTGAAATCAACTATTGCGAAGTAGTTTAAGTACCATAAAAACTGTTGATAATTCGAAACGTTGAAGTTTTGAGTGAATTGATGAATATTTTTCTATTTATCAACTGTTTTTCGTGGTTATGAAACAATTAAAACAGTTGATTTCATGAACGTTGTGATATTTTTTGTATAACCAGAACCAACTACTTTTATATCGTTAAATTAACTATATTAACATAGTAAAAATAACTATTTTCCGTAGTTCGTTTAACGATTTTGAATGAATCGTTGCAATACTATTAAAAATGGTTGAACCAACCAAGAGTTTTTCTTTCAGTGCGGTTGCTTATTTTATTGTGAATGCTTTGCTTATGAATACAAAATAGAAACACCTGTTGGAGCAATGTTTACGAAATTGTCTGGTGCTGGCAATCATGTGCTAACACCATAGCTGCTTCACATTGTGTTAAACCGACACTATGAATTTCGTTTCAATTGAATGGCTGCGCTGTAAGTTATAGGAGTGAATAGAATTTAAGAGTAAACAACGTCCAAACTTATTAAATTTTTGAAACATAAATATTTGTTGTTAATTATCATTGCAGGATCATTCCCATTTGGAAATTTTATGACAACATCGCTCGATAGAGAAATGTTAATAAATTACGAAATTCATCATAGCTGGCAACCCTTTCACCATTTTTGAAACGTAATAAAATCCACTTGTGACATGAATTTCGTTTTGATTTCTTTACTGCATCGGAAGTTACAGGGAAAAAACCTATATTTTTTGAGCAAATTTACAATATTTAGGAGACAAAATTGTCATAGCTGGCGTTTCTAAACTAATTTTTCAACCAAATTTCTATGAAATCTATCTTAGAGTAAGGTTCACTTACTGCGTGAATTTTGTTAAAAACTGGTGGCTAAATCTGAAGTTTTAGGGCAAAACCCAGTTTTTTTCTCAGCGAATTTTCCAAATGGCACAACTGCCACAGTTTTGCCCGTATTTCAAAATTACTTCTATCAGACCTGGTCCTAGTTAATACAAACATGTCCTGTAAATTTCATATTGATCGCATTATCCGATCGTCAGTTCTCGTGAACTGAAGTTTTGAGTGCTAAAAATAGAGGTAATTTAGTGATGGGTTGCCGTTCTTGTGCAAATCGGAATTTTATAAATTTTGATTTGACATGATGCACAAAAGTTAAAATTTATCAATGATTTGAAGTTTTTGTCAAAAGTCAAAAATTTTTGAGGAGGTTCAATGATTTGAAGGGTTTTTTTTTCAGGAGTCTGCCTCAGCTACAGGGTTACCCGGACTAACTTGGAAATCCATGTGTGTTAAATTTTTGTTAACGTCAATACGCTCTGCAAATTTCACGGTGATCCAATGTTTTTATCAGAAGTAATGACAAATCAAAATTTGAAAAAAAATCCTTGCTTACTTTTAGGCATGCTGCACCCACACACGGCTCAAAATTTCCAATTGTTTATCATAAACAGGCTTAAAACGTAAAAATTTTCATTCCCATTACTTTTTTTTAACAAAAATTTACGCTGCTTGGAAATATAGGAGTACCTCAAAATTCACTAAAACGCTCGCCGCCGCCAAAAGGTTTAAGATATCTGAATTTCAGCAATTCATGGACCTACCTGTTATATAAATCTACGTCTTTCGAAAATTTCAGCTCAATCGGATCGGCCACTCCAGAGATTATCTCTCTTAATCATTTTTCTGATATATATATATATATATATATATATATATATATATATATATATATATATATATATATATTTATATATATATATATATACATATATATATATATATATATATATATATATATATATATATATATATATATATATATATATATATATATATATATATATATATATATATATATATATATATATATTTATAAAGAAATATGAATTTTCGGCGAAACGAGTGAAAAGAAAATGTTCTTGCATGTTCCTGCACCATTTTCAACACCTTTCACGGAAAAAAAAATTTTGCACATAAATTCGAATGAGATTTCTCTTTTTAAATCTTCTCATTCTAAATCACTTTGGCTAGTAAGAACGCTTCACCTGATTAACTTGACAGCTCCTAAATCTACCTAATTTAGAGTTTAGTGTGAACACCATATTACGAGGATTTGAGAGTAAGATGTTCTAATTATATTCACATATATTCAATTTCAAACTTTATTCCGAAAGATGTTGTTGTTTGTAAATTATGCTTAATTGACTTGGATTTAGATAATTTTGAAACTTTTGCATATAAGATCGCCATAAAATTTACTCAATTGCTCTCGTGTTGAATGCACTTGCATCATCTGGAACTAGGCGCTTGAAAGCTTCAATGATAGGCTCGAGTCTGTATAAAATAAGTAGCATTCAGAAAAACGGTGGTGTCCGCCTTTGATTCATCTTTGAGATTGTTAACAGTGTTATTAGTGTTTCATACTTCAATAATAAAATAACGGTAAATAGTCTTGTAAGGAATATCAGTTTCAATCGTTTGAACATCCGTGTTCTAAAGTGTATGCAACCAATGAGCCAGAAAGTAGATACATGATATTCAAGAGCATGAGCGAAATATATTCTTGTTTGACGAAATATATACAGGGTGATTCAGATCAAGGTGCCTTGGGGTATACCACGTGATTCCTTGAGGTGAGATGATAAAAAATTGAAAGCTCAGATGATGAGATTTTTGATTTCCTTGAATACACATAGTGACCTCATGCAGAAAATCTGTTCCAGGTAGTGGGATGTAACTTTTTGTGACTTAAAGTCGACATAAAGGACATTGTTAAAAAGAAATAAAATTACATTCTGCAGAAATAAATTTCAAAGATACATGGGTTAATTGTTTGAAATTTTTATGCAAAAAGATACATTTTGGAATATCCGTTATTGATTTTTCCAAGAATTATTTGCAAATAATGCCAAATGATATCTCATTTGAAAGGTTATTATATTAAAGGTTATTATATTTTAAACAAGATAAAAATATTAAGAATCCGCAAGGTTGTTTAAATGTTAAAAGCAATCATTTTCAACAGGATACTTTCAAAATTGACAAATCTTTCAAGGGCAATAGCTCGTAATGGGGCATCTTAAAGGGGTCTATGTGTACAATTTTTTTCCCAACTCACCTCAAGAAATCACGTGGTATACCCCAAGGCACCTTGATCTGAATCGCTCTGTATATATAAATATATATATATATATATAAATATATATATATATATATATATATATATATATGTATATATATATATATATATATATATATATATATATATATATATATATATATATATATATATATATATGTATATACATATATATATATATATATATATATATATATATATATATATATATATATATATATATATATATGTATATATATGTATATATATATATGTATATATATATATATATATATATATATATATATATATATATATATATATATATATATATATATATATAGATACATATATATATATATATATATATATATATATATATATATATATTTATATATATATATATATATATATATATATATATATATATATATATATATATATATATATATATATATATATATATGTATATATATATGTATATATGTATATATATATACATTTATGTATATATATATAAATAAATGTATATATGTATAAATATTTATGTATATATATATATATATATATATATATATATATATATATATATATATATAGATATACTTATATATATATGTATATATATATATATATATATATATATATATATATATATATATATATATATAAATATATAAATATATATAAATATATATATATGTATATATATATATATATATATATATATATATATATATATATATATATATATATATACATATATATATATATATATATATATATATATATATATATATATATATATATATATATATAATATATATATATATATATATATATATATATATATATATATATATATATATATATATATATATATATAAATATATATATATATATATATGTATATATATATATATATATATATATATATATACAGGGTGTCCCATAACGCAACGTCAAGCCGGAAAGGGGTGATAGGGCAGGTGGTGACAGTAATCAGAAAACTATTTAAAAAAAAGTTAGCTGCGTATTTTTTGAGATATTCGCTTTTGGAAAAAAATTGAAAAAATGCGTACCCTGTGACAATCTTTTCACTGCTACATCTACAAAAATTTTTTTTTTTTAATTTTCTTTTTATAATATAACCCCAGATAAATGCTCTTTAAATTACAGCCAAAAATTAAAAAATTACTGTTTTAGTTTTCAGTGAAATAGCACTTCTTTCACCAAAGATGTACTAAAAAATAACTCTTCACCCAACTTCATCTAACCGTACTGAAAAAAAAATGTACTAAGATATTTTGGCAAGTAGCTTTAAAAGATAGTCTACTAAGTCCTAATTCCAAAATGGTATTACACTTGCTATTTTATTTCTTAATTAAGGAAAAACAACGTTTTTACCTTGGAGAGAACCAATTCCCAGTTAATTGCTATTAGTTATTTGAAATGATTTTAATGCACTTTATTCTTCTTAAAAACCGTTACCTATAGGTCGATGGAAAAATTAGATGCGTAGTTATGTTATTTTGCTATTTGCGTGGCATTATAGTGGATTACGGTCATTTGATAAGTGTGCATTTTTCTAGCAAATAAGAGAATACTCCCGTAGTTCCGTTTATTGAAAGTGTAAAGTGTGAATTCCATAATGCCGTTTAGATATAGTGCACAGGAATATGCTAATATGCACCTAATTTATGGGGAATGCAGATCCAATGCTTCTGCTTTAGCACGACTTTATCGTGAGAGGTACCCAAATGTTGAACGGTATCCAGATCATCGAGTGTTCATAAACGTGCATCGGGCATTTTCAGAGGGTCGCTTGCCCCATCGAATGGCTTGTGCGGGAAGACCTTGGAATCTCTACGAGGACACTGTATTGGAAGCAGTTGAAGAAGAACCGTCAACCTCGGTGCGTGCCATTCAGATGACTACAGGAGTACCCAAGAGCTCAGTTCAGCGAATTCTAAGGAGAAACCAACTTCATCCATACCATGTACAACGTGTACAAAGTCTCCTTCCGCGAGATTACCCGGAGAGAATTCAGTTTTGTCAAACTATGCTGGAGAAGTATAGAGAAAATCCGCGGTTCTTTGACGAAATTCTTTGGACGGATGAGTCAACATTCACCAAGGATGGCTACATGAATCTCCATAATTTGCACGAGTGGCACGTGGAGAATCCGCATCTAATGCGACAGAACAAATCTCAACACCGATTTAAAATAAACATGTGGACGGGCATTCTTAATGGTTCAGTTGTTGGGCCATTTGAGCTTGCGGGGAATTTGAATGCCGAAGTTTATCTGGATATGTTGGAAAACCAATTATCACAACTATTGGACGACGTACCACTGAGGATTTATGGAAACATGTATTTCCAGCATGATGGCTGCCCAGCACATTATGCTCGAAGTGTACGGGAATTTCTCAACAGTGAGTATCCCGAGAGGTGGATAGGACGGGGTGGAACAATTTCGTGGCCAGCTCGTTCACCCGATTTAAATCCTTTGGATTTCTTTTATTGGGGCGCAATAAAGGAAAAAGTCTATTCCACTGAAATACAAAGCTTAGAAGAGCTACGTACTAAAATTAGAAAAGCGGTCGACGAAATAAACTCAAGAAGTTTTGCCCGCCTAATTTCAAGGTCGTTCTTAAGAAGATGCAGAGCCTGCATTGCCGCTGATGGCAAGCATTTCGAACACCTTTTATAAGTAAAGTAAGTAATTTCTGTTCAATAATTGATTTCTAATTTCAACTTATATCAAATAGTGCGAAAACAAACTTAGGATGTCGGACTGTTAGAAAATTTATATTCATCTCAATTAAGTCATTAAGAAGCAAGTGTAATACCATTTTGGAATTAGGACTTAGTAGACTATCTTTTAAAGCTACTTGCCAAAATATCTTAGTACATTTTTTTTTAAGTACGGTTAGATGAAGTTGGGTGAAGAGTTATTTTTTAGTACATCTTTGGTGAAAGAAGTGCTAATTCACTGAAAACTAAAACAGTAATTTTTTAATTTTTGGCTGTAATTTAAAGAGCATTTATCTGGGGTTGTATTATAAAAAGAAAATTAAAAAAAAAAATTTTTGTAGATGTAGCAGTGAAAAGATTGTCACAGGGTACGCATTTTTTCAATTTTTTTTCAAAAGCGAATATCTCAAAAAATACGCAGCTAACTTTTCTTTAAATAGTTTTCTGATTACTGTCACCACCTGCCCTATCACCCCTTTCCGGCTTGACGTTGCGTTATGGGACACCCTGTATATATATATATATATATATATATATATATATATATATATATATATATATATATATATATATATATATATATATATTGACAATTATAGTATATTATATATTATTATATATTATAATATATTATATATTTATATTATATATTTGAAAGTACTCTATATTCTGCCGGATTTATTTCAATTTTCGATCGAACGATTGCTGTTTGCACTCGACCTTAAAATATAATTTTTATTGAAAAACACGAAAGCCAGCATGTCAGTAACATCAGTTGTAGTAAACTCAACGAAGAATCCTGTCAGCTGATATGTTGCGTTGTTAATGTTGTATTTTAATTCAAATGTTAATGGTGGAAAAAACTCGAAATATTAGTTATACTAGTATATTATATTTACCGGAATGTTCAGTTAGATAAAAAGGTAGACCATGTGGTTCTTTGTCTAGTCTTGCTTTAATTGTTTGGTGAAAAAGACTTCGAAAAATCTATCTCGTAAAATAGAACTTAAAGAAACTATAATGGCTATTAAGGTTTAAATAAAGTGAAATAAATTCCATAGTTGATATTGAGTTTTTTTTTATTGCTTTAAGTGTCGAAAATACTGTCGTTATTGAAATTGAGTACTTGTAATTGATTCTGTTGAGATTGAAAATAGTGTTCATTGCGAAATTTAAACTTGGATTTCTTTGATCCGAACAATTGCTTATAGTTTTTTCATGATATCCCATTCTTTTCACAATAAGTAAATCATTTGCGCATTTACCACAACAGCCATAATCTGAAAATCGACCTGCAATGTAAGCATCGTAGATATTTTTTATGTCCTCGTTACTTCCGTGCTGTTATCTTGACAAACGTTGCTCATCATATCATTCCGAATATCCATTCCCACAAGCATCAACATTTCATGGAAACAACATCATCACCATCATTATTCTCAACGTAGCTCACTACCTGGATCCTCCCTTCGAACTCCATCCTGGATAAATTCTTTGTAATTGTCGTTATCATTGACAACGTTGCCTCGAACGTAGAAACCGATATTTATTTGTACTTACAAAAAATCTTCCTGTTTTACAGTCCTTCACAATATCTGCCAATACTGCTACGGAACTCAGTTTTCAAATCCTGCCAATATATCTTCCAAATAGTCTCCATAATTTTCCCCTTTAGCGTTTCGGTAGGCACTGGATATGGTGTATTATAAAAAAAATTTGCTCTTGTCATCATCAAACGTCGATTATCCCCGTCAATCCAGGAAAATTACGAAAAGGATACATCGTTCTTATACAGAAAAAATCCGCATATGTATAAATTTGGTATGAAAAACGTACATATACACATTTTTTATATGCGAAAAAACTGGGCGCCATATCGGTAGTCAGGATAGTAGTGCAGTATCAACTGGGCTTGTATTGTTGATTCAGCACGATTCTCACACTAACCCCTCGAGGACACATCATAATGTTCAGAAAAGAATGAAAAAGAAAATAAAATAGATCAGTCGGAATCTAGAGAACAAGGCCTTGTTAAGCTTTTGTTCTAGTTACATTTCCAGTCAAGTCAAAGTACTCGAACAAGCAGGATACAGAAACAATGCAAAAGAAACGTTACAAAGATGTTCCGCATTTACGAGCTATGAAAATCTACGTATCCTCTTTCATATGTACGAAAAGGAGCGGTGGTGGAAGTTAAACTCGTTTCCCGTTCATTTTCTTCACATCAAAATCTCATTTTCAAGTCATTAGTACGATATTCGGTATCGTAAAACATATTGGACTCCGCCATTTGAACATATCCTTTTATTGTTTTTCTGGGTTTCTTTTGAACTGGACGGGGTCTTATATTGTTACATGGAAGAAAATTGATTAAGCCAAATATTTTGGCATAAAAAATTATTTAAGAAGATTTAGTTTTTCGTTGTTGGTGGACCAGGAATCAATGCTCATCTGGCAATTGTTATTTTTAGCAAAAAAAAACCTGCGTGTCAGCTGTCATACAAAACAAATTTGGTTGTCGTTGATTGAGTGTTCGATTAAAAAGTGTTAGCATAGAAAATGTTTTGATGAAACTGTAAATATTTGCAAGTGATCTCATAGAAAAAAAATGAATGAAAGCAGTTCACACTACATCTACGGAGCTCTTGAGAAAAGTTCCCAAAAAAACGATTGCAGCTTCACCTCGTTTTAAAATTAAGAAAAATTTAATTTTCTGGGATGATTTAGTTTGAAATTTTTTTCACTCGTGTTTCGGAAGCCAGTTACTTCCTTGTTCAATATGCAGTTTTTAAAATCAAAGTTGTACACGGAGAAGTAAGTAGCCTCCGAATAAATTTTTCAAAATAAAGCACGGTGATGTTGGTCGGACATGATAAGCAGTAGTTTCGCTCAGTCGCGTTAAAGTAATGTTTTCCATCCTACTTGCACTGCTTTGCAGCGCTCGACAACGCCACTGTGCCTGTTTTGCTGAGGTCGTATGCTAGACAGATGAGAAATAATACCAGGCAATAATTTTATTTGACTATTTTTATTTAAACTATTATTCTGCAGACAGTCCTATAAATATAAAAGTTATTCCAATGGACACCCTAGATGGCCAGCTTTTGTACTTGCATATTTTTTACAAATTCAGAATAATTTTACTTTTGGGTAATAGCATTTTCTGTAGACAAAACTCCAAGACCAGACAGTCTTTCCAAACACATAGTAGGACGTAAGTAAGTTTTTATAAGTTTTAATTTGCTGAAACTTCGTTAACCTTTAGCAACAGTTACAGGTATTGTCAGCAATATATGAAGTGCTGTCAAAACATTCGGAAAATATCTTGTGAATCATTAGTTTTTTCATAATTCCAAAAATTTTAAGTGGCTCTGCTGATTGAAGATCTTTTAATAATGAGTTCAAGCTCATAAGGTCTTCAACGAATTCACAACCAGATACGTCGCATTTTCCCCCATCAGTTAAACTCATTTGCAAATCCCCACAGGTTTTTTCCAATATGGACCTTTCAGGGATTTTTTTGATCTTGTGGAAAAATAATGCTAGATAATTGCTGTTATTGAGTGACCATTGCACTCACATCTACGGTTTCGTACTCAAATAATTTTTCCTTTCTTCGGGACCTTATTTATAATGTTTATTTGGAACAATATATCATACCAAACTACCAATGTCAATATGAACTCAAATTTCTCCATGTACTGAACTAACGATTCTTCATGAGATTCAAAAGGGCATTACAAACTGAAGAGTAATGAAAGCGAACAGCAGCAAGAGTAGAAACTTTTTTCTCCCCGCGAGTTTCATAAACTTTTTTAATTGATAATCCTTCCATGTGCTTGAATATCGCTTCCCATTGCTTTGTTGATCCGGAAAATAGAACAAACAGTTTTTGGGAGACATCCAAATAAAGAAACTGAATTAACGCAAGTTTTGGCTGCATCAGCTATCAGTGTCAACAAAACGAAATGTTTACGATAATTGCTCAACGTGGCTTACATCAAGAGTACTGTCCAGTATTGTTGAGAAGTATTTAGCTGATTTTACATTTGACAAAATATGATTTCGAGCTTCACTTCTAAGTAAGCTAACGAACTCATTTTGGATGCGTTTGCCGAAATAGTTGACGTTAGTCTCCTTATTTAGAACACTACAAAGGTTTTTCATCATCACACTATCAATCTCGACTAACTGCACTAAACCCAGGAAGTTTCCATTGTTATAATTGTCTAAGGTATCCGATCCGAAACTCCATCTTAACGATTAATTACTGCTTACGCCTAGTACTATACTCTTCGCGAAACAAATTCAACGGTTAAATCCCATACAAAAAGAGCTTTTCAATTCGTCAGTAAAGCTCTTTTGTATGGGATTTGATCGTTGAATTCGTTTCGCGAAGAGTATAGTACTAGGCATTACTAAGAACCATACTATATAGACTATTCGTTCGAGGATAGTAACCCAACGTATTTTTCCGTCTTCAATCTGTTTTTGCAAGCATTTGTCTATTCTACAGAAGGAGTTTAATCTAATTGACGCGTATATCTAATTGTTTATACGCTGATGATCTGAAGATGTTTCATGGGTTTTGAAATGCGTTGATAAGTGTCTCCAGTCGTCAAATACTTGTCTTCACAAACTATAGTGGGTATTTGCATTGAACAAACGGCAGCAAAGGCACTATGCTATATCTGTAGATTTAGAGTACACGAGCCATCTTCTTTTGAAAAATTCGCTGTTTCGCCACAGGGCCTCGAATAATGATTTCATCTCTATTTGCATAGTCGCTGAGTGGCCATTCTGAAATATAATCATCATTTTGAAATATAATCATAATCATCGTTTCTCCGAAAATTCATATTTCTTTATATATATATATATATATATATATATATATATATATATATATATATATATATATATATATATATATATATATATATATATATATATATATATATATATCAGCAAAATTATTTTCCGCGATAATCTCTAGAGTGGCCGATTCGATTAAGCTGAAATTTTCGGAGAACGTAGATATATATAGTAGGTAGGTTCACGATTTTCTCAAATTCAGATATCCGAAACCTTTTGGCGGCGGCGAGCGTTTTAGTGAATTTTGAGGTACTCCTATATTTCCAAGCAGTGTAAATTTTTGTTAAAAAAAAGTATTGAGAATGAAAATTAATTATGCTCTAAGCTTGTTTATGATAGAGAATTGAAATTTTTGAGCCGTGTATGGGTGCTAAGTAACTAAAAGTAGGCAAGAATTTTTTTTCAAATTTTGATTTGTCATTACTTCTGACAAAAACATTGGATCACCGTGAAATTAGTAGAGCGTATTGACATTGGCTAAGCTTAAACACGCATGGATTTTCAAGATAGTGCAGGTAACCCTATAGCTACGGCAGGCTCGTGAGAAAAAAATTCTTCAAATCAATGACCCTCCTCAAAAATTTTTGATTTTTGACAAAAACTTCAAATCATTGATACATTTTGACTTTTGTCCATCATGTCAAATTGAAATTTTGAAAATTCCGATTTGCACAAGAACGGCAACCCATCACCAAATTACCTCTATTTTCAGCACTCGAAAGTTCTGTTCACGAGAACTGACGACCGGATTATCCGATCATAATGAAATTCACAGGACATGTTGGTATTGACTAGGACCAGGTCTGATAGACGTAATTTTGAAATGCGGGCAACCCTGTGGCAGTGGTACCATCTGGAAAAATCACTGAGAAAAAGAACAGCTTTTTGGCCTATAACTTCCGATTCAGCCATCAGATTTTAACAAAACGCACGCAGTATTTGGATCTTACTCTATGTAACATTTGGCGAAAATATGGTTGAAAAATTAGAATAGGGCTGCCAGCTATGATGATTTTTGTCTCATAAATCTTGCAAATTTGCTCAGCAAAATAAAGCTTTTTTCCCTATAGCTTCCGGTCCAGTCATGAAATCAAAACGAAGTTCATGCGGCAAATGGACCTTAATGTGAAGGAAATGTCGTATGAATTTCGTACAAAAATCATGAAAGGGCTGCCAGCTATGACCATTTTGTAATTTTGTAGAATTTCTTTACTGAGCGATTATGTCATTAGATTTGCAAATGGAAATAATCCTGCAATGAAAATTAGCAACAAATATTAACGCTTTAAAAATTTGAAAAGTTTTGAGGGTGGCAACCCTAAAATTCTTTTCCCCGTATAGCTTCCAGCGCAGTGATTCAATCGAAACGAAATTTACTGGTTGGGTTTAACTTAACGTGAAGCTGATTTGGTATTCATTTTGCATTGCTGCTGACACAGGGAAACCAGCATTAGCCATTTTCGTAAATATTGCACCAACAGATGCTTGAAATCACATACTCATATGCAAAGCATTTGCGATAAAAATAAGAAACCAATTTTTAAATTTTCCGAGTTTTGAAAATTTTGCGGATGGTAGCCTCAAGCAACGTTTAACCGCTGAAACTTTCGATGAAATCCTCCGATGAGAACGAAATTCAAAGGATAAGTTGATTTAAGTATGAGCTTGTTATGGTAAACTTACTACTGCTTCGTTGGGAAAGTGTTGCCAGCACTGAACATTTTCATCATTTGTGTTATAGTTGAGTTTTGTTGCTTGAGATAAGGAATGGTTGATATGATTCTTCAAAAAAGTGTATTACGTCTTTCCACATTTTTTTGTCACTCAAAGACAAGTTCTTCGAAAATTAGTTTTCTAGCTGTTCTGATGCGCTAGAGTTTTTTTTGTTTGCATTCTATTCAGTGAACATGCATCTAGTCACCTACGTTTAAATTTTTTGGACAACATTCTTTATTTCAAAGTTACAGTGATTTCCATTTTTAAATAGTCACTGTATCAGATAAGCTGTGAGCCACTGTATAAATATATATATATATATATATATATATATATATATATATATATATATATATATATAACAGCAAAATGATTAAGGGATAATCTCTGGAGTGGCCGAATCGATTGAGCTGAAAATAGTGGGTAGGTCCATGATTTGCTTGAATTCAAATATCTTTAACCCTTCGGTGGTAGCGGGCGTTTTGGTGAGTTTTCAAGTGCTCCTTTATTTCCAAGCAGTGTAATTTTTTGTTAAAAAAGCATCGGGAATGGAAACTTATTATGTTGTTGGCTTGTCTATGATAAAGAATTGGAAATTTTGAGCCGTGTGTTGGTGCTGAGTGCCTAAAAGTAGGCAAGGATTTTTTTTCAAATTACGATATGTCATAGCTTCTGGCGAAAACATTAGATCATCTTGAAAACTGCAGAGCGTGTTAAAGTTAACTAAGACTTAATACATGTGGATTCTTAAAACAGTGCGAGTAACGCTATAGCTACGGCAGGCTTCTGTAAAAAAAATTTCAAATCAACGACCTTCCTGAAAAACTTTTGCTTTTTGACAAAAACTTCAAATCATTGATAAATTTTAACCTTTTTCATCATATCAAACTGAAATTTTCAAAATTCTGGTTTGCACAAAAACGGCGACCCATCACCAAATTACCTCTATTTTTAGTACTCGAAAGTTCTGTTCACGAGAACTGACGACCGGATTATCCGATCATAATGAAATTTACAGAAAATGTTGGTATTAATTAGGACCAGGTCTGATAGAAGTGATTTTGAAATGCGGGCAACCCTGTGAAAGTGGTACCATCTTGAAAAATCACTGAGAAAAAAAAACAGCTTTTTATCCTATAACTTCCGATTCAGCTATCATATTTAAACAAAATTCACACAATATTTGGATACTTCTTTAGATAATATTAGTGAAAGTTTGGCTGAAAAATTTAGAATAGAGTTACCAGCTATGATGATTTTGGTCTCCTAAATCTTGCGAATTTGCTCAGCAAAATAAAGCTTTTTCCCCTATAACTTCCGGTCCAGTCATGAAATCAAAACGAAGTTCATGCAGTAAATAGACTTTGATAGGAACCAAATGTCGTAGGAATTTATTACAAAAATCATGAAAGGGCTGCCAGCTATTACCATTTTTGTAATTTTGTGAAATGTTTTTACTGAGCGATTATGTCGTTGGATTTGCAAATGGGAATGATTTTGCATTCAATCAACAACAAATATTTACGCTTGAAAAATTTGAAAAGTTTTGTGGGTGGTTACCCTAAAATTCTTTTCACCTGTATAACTTCCAGCGCAGTGATTCAATCGAAACGAAATTTACTGGTTGGGTTTAACTTAACGTGAAGCAGATTTGGTATATATTTTGCTTTGCTGCTAACACAGGGAAACCAGCTTTAGCCATTTTCGTAAATATTGCACCAACAGATGCTTCAAATTACGTACTCATATTCAAAGCGTTTGCAATAAAAGTAAGAAACCAATTTTGAAATTTTCCGAGTTTTGGACATTTTTCGGATGGCAGCCTCAAACAACGTTTAACCGCTGAAACTTTCGATGAAATCCTCTGATGAGAACGAAATTCAAAGGATAAGCTCATTTAAGTATGAGCTTGTTAAGGTAAACTTATTGCTGCTTCGTTGGGAAAGTGTTGACAGCACTGAACATTTTCATCATTTGTGTTATAGCTGACTTTTGTTGCTCTGGATTAAGAATGG
The DNA here is from genome assembly GCA_963978885.1 of Nemotelus pantherinus. Classification (NCBI taxonomy): domain Eukaryota; kingdom Metazoa; phylum Arthropoda; class Insecta; order Diptera; family Stratiomyidae; genus Nemotelus; species Nemotelus pantherinus. The sequence continues at coordinate 147,559 of CAXBUK010000020.1, forward strand.
TTGATATGATTCTACAAAAAAGTGTATTACGTCTTTCCACTTTGTCATTCAAAGACAATTTCTTCGAAAATTAGTTTTCTAGCGGTTCTGATGCGCTAGACTTTTTTTTCACTTATAGGTGATAGTGATTATGTAACTGATACAATTTCTTCAGAAATGTTTTGATAAATATTTGCCAAGAGTTTTTTTGGCAACTAAAATTACGCTTGTATTATTTTGGCATTTGTTTCATTTCTCAAGCTTATCGTGTTGATTGGCCGTTAGACTGTACGTCTACATTCATTATAAAGTTTAATCACTCAGCTTTAGCACAATACGTGGTGCCGGGTTACAGAATAGGTGTTAGGGTTGGAACAGATGCGTGTGGTTTAATGTGATTAGATTTTTTTAGGTTAAATAGCAGGTAATTATTTTGAACTGCTTTTGAAGATGCCGAGTAAAGCGAAACTCTAGGGTAAGTTTTAATTTTTTTCGCGAGTTTATCGCTTAAAACTAGACCATACACAATGAATTTATATGTGCGCAAATGAACGACTTAATGACAGCAGACAATGTGTTACTAGCGAAACAAACATTGATCAGCAGCAAGTTAAAAACGATTCGGTGTGCGGTGAGTAGCGCCCGAAAGTTGCATTTCGGCTCATTTCAGTGCTTCTTCTATGACGGCGCCCAGTGCAGCCGCACTGTTCGCTCTGCCCGCCACTGGACTTTTGGGCCAATGTACTTGAGAATGCAGGCAAAACACCTAATAACGTTATGCCAAAATTACATACGGGCAAATGCTGGCGAGGTGAGAGTGTAAATGGTCACCTCCTCTCGTCCTCTTCTATGGTGTTTTTTTGTAATATCTTTATGAAGCGATTTTATCGTAAAATTTTCAAACGATAATGATTTTGTTGTGACAATATCCAACAAATATTGTTTTCGAAAATTTGAAAACTTTTGCGACTGGTAACCCTAAATTTCGTTGTAGCCCTATAGCTTTTAATGTATGTATTATTGCTTAAAACAAATTTATTCATCTACTTCTTACTTATAACTCACTTTTATCTCTAACAGGTATTTTATAATATTGTCTGAGCATGCATAATTGCATAGCTTCTATCATAGGTTCTATCCAATACACTACAATTGTACTAAATCTAATCGTATCCAACTACTACATCTTCCTCTCTTTAAATTCATTTTGCTTATACTTATAGCTATGTACATATTTCCTTTATTTCGTTTAAATTCACATATTTTGTCTAAACGTAAGTAATTATTCTCTTAAGTGACAACTGATTACCTGATACGTTCCCTACTAGTTCAAAAATTTATGACCTTATATACTGACTTATTACATTGTTTCTAAGCCAGTTATCATTACATTTTCTAATGCGATATTTCTATACGCATTCTTATGTAGACAAAATATTTTCCTTTCAATGGCCAGAATTGTGCAGCATTCTTCTATTGCTTCGAAATCTAAAACCAATTTATTGTCTTGATCTCAAAACTTACGAATTTCTACGAAGAACTGTTCCATCTTCTGTTTCGACCCAATACGAACGCGGTGACTCATGTCTTGCCAGTACCTTTCCTTTTTCCCAGAATTTGTTACCTTGTACCTAGATTTGTTGGTTTGGAGAAAGTTCCCTCCTAGATTTTGCGGTTCGATTATAATATTTCTGATTTCGACAGTTATTTTTGTGTATTGTTTCTAACTGACTGGTATGGCTTTCAAATAAATTTTTACGAACTGGAACTAAAGTTTTTTTGTTTTCTACCAAATAAGATTTGCGGGAGACTTGTTCGAGCTTTTAATTGATGTATTACGATATTCTCAAAAGACTGAGCCATAATTCCTGATTGGATTCAACTGTTTTTTGAATTAAGTTTTTGGCTATGCTCACCGACTTTTCTGTCAAGCCGTTCGCTTGTGAGTAGGTGAGGCTTGTAGTGACGATATCATGGCAACCCCAGACATATTTTAATCGCTGAAACTTTCGATGATATCCTCGGATGAAAACGAAATTCAAAGGATAGGTTGATTAAGCACGAGCATGTTATGGAAGGCTTATTGCTGCTGTGTTGGACAAATGTTGCCAGCACTGAACATTTTCATCATTCGTGTTATAGGAAATGCTGTCAGAAAATATTTGTTCCTTTGAGTAAGAAATGGTTGATATAATACTACAAAGGAGTGTATAACGTCTTCACCCATTTTTATGTCCCTCAAAGATAATATCTTCCAAAATTAGTTTTCTAGCGGTTCTGATGCGCTAGACTTTTTTCTAGTTCATAGCAAGTTGCTCATGATGTCGAGGGCCTGCCTGCTAAATCATAACCTTCAGGTACAGATATACTGAGTCTATGAGCTAGGGTGCAGCTGTCTACTACTGAGTCTATGAGCTAAGGTACAGCTGTCTCCAGATTGCCCAAGGGATTAGCTGTCACGATTATAGCAGCGTAAGTGAAGGAGGTTTGGTTTTTTCCACGAACTTAATTGGAATAAAAACATAAGAATATAACAAAGGCGGTACAAACAATATCGACAATATCGGATAATCTTTTGGTAATTGCGTTTGGTCTACAATTAAAATTTTGAGCGTTAGGAAATATGTTTCTTTTCAGTTTTTGAATGAAATCCTTGAAGAGAGATATCGAAAAGATATTTATTAAACTGCGATTATTGAAAGAATGTATCGATTGATTTTTTAAACATATTTTATTTTGTGCATTCTTCGCGTTGGGCGCTTTAAATTTCTCAGCTTGGAGTTTGCAATTTTCTGATTTTTCTTTAATTTTAACTGTTAAATCTTTATCTTATTTTGCTTTTACGGGATTTGCATTTAAGGTAATAGTTTGATTTTTTTTTGCAAATCTGGAAAGTAAAACAACAAATTTTAGCAAATAAATTACCTAGGAGTTCTATGCAAAAGATTAAACGTGTGAACTTTGAAGGAATGCGGACGATGATAGTTATCAACATTTTTTCACTAAATTTCAATTACTCTTAATGCAAAGTCCTAGGTTTTGAAAGCCGCGGAAATGTATGAGAACATAGCAGAGGCTCCAAGTACAGAAGAATTACTTCTTTGTGTATACATGATGCAGAATTTAGTCCTTTTCGAGATACAGGAGTACAATCAAAAGTGATTAAAGCCCAACGAATCCTCTTATCTTACGAAATATAAATCACATATTTTAAAATATATTTTATACTACCTTTCGTAGTACAAGTAAAAAATGTCCTGTTCCAATTTTATGCACCTTCAGCAAACATAATTCCCTTTCACGTCCAACTCAGAGTCTCAAAAGCTCAAAGAGTAGAAAGTAAGCAATTTTCAAAGTACTTATTGTAGTATTTACAAGTAAATTCAATCTGAACCTCTCAAGTAACTAGTTCCATTAAATCGAAGTAACGACGAGGACGAAAACTGTCCATTTTGTGAGCGAGTGTATATGCGTGTCAATATGCAACTGCCTGTCTAGCTGTTTATTTATTTATTTTTCATTCCAGAGCACCAAAGGAATGGATAGGACAGTATTTTCAAGTCTGAGTGAATGGTCTTTCGTAGAGAACGAATGCATTAATGGAACTATCTAGTTCAGTCGAGAGTGTTTGTTCGTAATGTACTTGAATGAAGTAAAATTAAAGAAATGCATTTTTTCGTATGCTGTGAATGATCGTAGCCGTTTTTGATGAAAATCTAAGGTTTTAGTGTTGGAGTAATGACGTATTTTAAAGAGAACTTAAATACAATGTCAAATATAAAACCCTTTTATTTGCCAAATATTTTAAATTTGGATTTTGATATGGATATTTCTTTCACCTACAGGGCTACACAGACACTAAAGTACTCATTTTTCCCCTTTTACTAAAGTCATCCTAACGCCCTTTTATTTTGTTAATAAAACCCATCTTATCCCCATAACAATCTAAAACAAACGGCCGAAAATAAAATCTAAATAGAGATCGTAATTCGAAAACAGTAATCACGAACATAATAATCCTTTCTCTAATCCCATGCATAAAACCGTCGAAATGTCCCTTCTTTCACCCTCACACGCCGCTTTGGACTAGAAATATATCTCTTCGCCATAATTGTTACGACTGTATCGTTTTCATTCGAATTGTATTGCTCGACCATAGACATTAACAGTGGCTTTTTAGATCGACCACCAGCAATACATCAACAAAATAGGATCTTTAGCGAACAAATAATTGTGTAATATAAATGCTTAATCGGCAAGAAACAATCTCAGAACCGTATTCGTGACGGCTAAATTTGCTGCTAGTGTGTACAGTGAAAATGGAAGGAAACCAACGGAATAAGGTAACTCAAGGACAAAAAACATACAAATGACTTAAGGATATCGTTAAAACTTTGTTTTTTATTATCTCTTTCTGGAGATCATAAAGTTTTTTATGCATCTCTGCCTCTTGCAAGCCGAAAGAATCCTTAACGTGGGTTGTCTGATGACGTTGGCAGCAGTGTTGTTTGCCTTGTTAAAGCAATAATAAACTTTTCGCGCTTCCTGGGTGCTAAATTTTGCATAGAAAACGATACTTACAATTTAGAGGAATGAAAGTGAGGTATTGCTACTCAAAACGGACGGTATTGGCTAGAGACAACAATGGAATGGTATATAGCCGTAGGATTATTTTGCGAAAAATGATCGTTAATTTGTCATTTCTTTTACTATCTCTCATAAAATTTTCAAAAAGGAAATAATGCCTTGAAGATGTTTTGTGTAATTTCAGGACAATATAATGCTTCATGGTGACGGTGTCTAGAGGGGTGTTACCCTTACAAAATTCGGGAGATGAAATGGTGGTTTTGGAAGGTAGTGCAATGAACAATTTAAGATAGGGCTGTGGAAGTTGTACAGAAGAACTAGGAAGTGTGATAATGATGGGATTTAAAATTGTGAGTGTTGTATCTGAAGAAAAACTCTGTTGTTTTGAGATATTAATTTGTAGGAAGGTAATTAAAGTAATTACTTATTATATTATTTAGATGGAGTGAGATGAGTCTTCTAGGCAGACAGAGATACGGGGGCTTTAGAATGTTTTGGTTGGAATAAGGAGATGATGAGCTTGCAATGACTTCTTGGGGCGATGTTGATGAGACAGAAACTTTGATAACGAAACAATCAGAAGTTTTTTTTTACGGAGATTACATTATAAGGGTATGGATTTTAGTGGTACTTTACTATAGTTCGTCTAGTGTAGTGGATAGACCACTGGCTTCTAATGTGTGGGATATCTGGTTCGAATTCAGGTTCGGACGACAGCTTGTGCACGGAGCTTTGCGTTCACCTAGCTCTGAATATGTACCTGAGTTAAATCAGACATAAAGTGAGATTGTAAAAATATATACCTAATATATACATATGTTTAGATATATATATATATACATATATATATATATATATATATATATATATATATATATATATATATATATATATATATATATATATATATATATATATATATATATATCTATATATATAACAAACCAAACTGAGTCAGCAAGTCAAAAGTGTACAGCCGGTAGATTTTAAGTATTCTTGTTAATTAACATTAATTAACATTTAAGTTGGGCAGAGAATTTACGATTAAGTCACAAGAAAAACATTCTCGGGCCAAAATGGTAATATTCTTTTTTATGTGAAGCACAAATACTAGAGTGGACTATGTTGTGCTGCTTCTTTTAAGAACGTAGGATAAAGTGTTGATATATGGCCATATGGTTGGGGTAGATACTTCACAAAACATGCAGACGATCGTAACATAGGTTGATAAGTTGTACTTGGAGCTTATTCGGATATCCTGAAACCCTTTCTCGGTTACTTCATCAAAGCCTAGAGTAGCAGAAATAATACTTTTTTCTAGACGCGAAAGTGTGTCAGCAACAACGTCGTTGCGAAAAAACACATGAACATACTTATGTAACTTAGATTCAAGAGCTGACGAGATGTGACCTTTTCTGGCTTCTGCTTTATTGCAAAAAGTGTGAGCTTCTGCGCATCTAAAAAGTGTCGGGTATTCTTCATTTCTTGATAAGCTTTTTGAGATTAGCAGGTTTATGTCCTATACATCACTTCTGCGTCACTTGACCCCAAGTAAAAACCAACGGGCTGCCAAAAACCTTGAGATTTTTGCGATCTCAGAAGCTCTAAGTGAAGTGCTAGTTGCGAATACGCATCAAATTTGGGCATTTTAGTCCAAACCTGACAATCGAGTGGCTTCAGCGAAGTAATTTTTGACATGGCCAGAAAAACAAGATTGAGACCAAGGTATTCTGGCAGGAGAGAATCAAGCTACCGATTACACAGCTCATACCAGAAACTAGAACTGTATATAGTCAATGAGTTAGCATTGGATACAAATCGTGCAACATTTGAATTTTGAAATAAAGTAGTATAATACTGAATGGCATAAAACCAATTTTGTTATAGATCTTAATCAGCATGAGTGGTTTCATCTATGATCCAGAAACTAACTGTAAATTTGGTCGACAGTTTGCAATGTATGTGTGTCTTTTTGGTAAAGACACTGCTAAATTAGATGACTTAGCAAACGTACACCCAGTGACAAAAAAATCTACGAGTTAGGAATTTTCCAAGTTACTATCAAAATGACATAATTAGCTTATCCCAGGGCAAACGAAATTTTCCAGATAGTAATTAGGGATCCTATCTAAACTGCAGAATGCAAAATTTCTGCATCAGTCTGATTTTGCAAGCTAATAGGTAAACAATTATCCCAGAGATGCGAAAATACATCAATTTAAGTCTGGAACAAAAGGCCGAAATTTGGGCTTCTTACCAATCGGGTAAGTCAAAATCGGAAATTGCTCGGTAAGTAGGGTGCAGCGAGGGGACAGTTCGGAATTTAATTAAAAAAAAGCAAGATAGCCTTGAGCGAAAAAAGGGCAGCGGAAGAAAAATAGGTGCCACGCAAAGGGATGAAGACCATTTGAAGTTCCTGGCCTTGGCAAATCGATTCGAATCAGCATCAAAATTGTGGGCAGAGTTCTCGAAATCAATGAATGAGCCTTGCAGTACCAGAACAATCCAAAGAAGGTTGAACGAGATGGGTTTGCGTTCTTGTCGCCCTGCGAAAAAGCCACTTTTGAATAAACGAATGAGGCAAGCTTGTCTTGAATGGTGCAAAGATAGAAAAAACTGGACCTCAGAGGATTGGAAACGAGTCATTTTTTCAGATGAATCCAAATTTAATCTTTTTGGACCAGATGAAACAGTGCGAGTGAGACGCAGAACTGGTGAACGATATTCGGACGAATGTATCCAAGCGACGGTAAAGCATTCCCCCTATGTGATGGTTTGGGGATGTATCCTACATAATTGCGTAGGGCCTCTAATTATTTTTGAAGGATCTGTAAATGCTGCTAAGTACAGAGAAATTGTTGAAGAAGGCGTCGTTCCAGCAATCGAGGATCTAACGGCAGATGTGTCAAATCCTCTCTTCCAAGACGATTCGGCTCCTGCACATCGAGCTCGCTCTGTAAGTTATTTTCACATTAGAAAGAAAAATATTTTTACTAATGAATTTTGTAATGTTGTTTCTTTTCCAGGTAGCACAATTGAAGGAGCAGCTAGGGATACAGTCTTTGCCGTGGCCACGAAAAAATCCCGACTTGAATCCCATTGAAAACCTTTGGCAGGTAATGGGTTCAAAAATAAGGAAAAGTGAGCCACGAACTCTCCTAGACTTGAAAAATGTAATAAGAAAAGTGTGGGAAGAAGAAATCAATGAAGATTTTTAAAAAAATTTGTATGACAGCATGGTAAGGCGAGTTAAGGCAACCATCCAAGCAAAAGGGGAGCCGATCAATTATTAACAATTTTTAAATGCATAAGAACTAATTAAATACCTGTTATGTTAATTTTTTCTTAGTTATAACAATATGTTTACTCTTTTGTATTCATATGACAGAAAAATAAACAAAGGAGTAATTTTTTTCAAATAAAATATTTTGCGATTTTTTTTTGAAAAAGACAGCTATTTTCTCTTTTTAACGAATCAAGCTCCTAGAAAGATATTCCAATAATGTAACACTTTTTTCAGGAACATAATGCAATAAGAAAAGTATTTTGTATCTAAAAAGTGAACGTTTCCAGAAACTAGATAAAATATGTAGATATTTTCATTGAATGGCATCTCGTAGATTATTTTGTCACTGGGTGTTTGTTATTTTTTTAGGAAAATAGTGCTGCTGAACACAACAGAACCATTTTTTATTCAACGAAAATTTGGAGAAGTTAAACAAGTTATTCGTGTTGTAAGTGCCAATTGTCAATACTCGTTACAAGTGTTTACAGCTACCAAAACCCTGTCAAATGGACTCGCGCTTTCTTTTAAATCGCCGTTAGTGTGCATGCCCAGGAAACACAATGACCTTCATCTTGGTCCTTTTCCTCTAACGTTCTCTTAATTGAAATCTAAAATCAAAGACTCAATTGTAAAAGCTTCATATCACGCTTGATTATTTGTATCACCTTTATATGTACTTTCTTCTATATTATCTTCTTTGTATTCCTTTAATTAGTTAAGGTTTGAAAAAAATGAATTTTCCAATCTATGCAATGTAAGTTTCTAATTGCTATATAAGTTTCTAATTGCTATGGTAACTGGGATTTAGCCTGTTAAAATGGATTTTAAATAATACGCGGCGGATAAAAGCCTGGGAAGATTTCAAGTTATCAGATTTAACGTCAGAACAGCTCAAATGCTTAATGTCAGTGATCAGATTAAAATCAGACTCAGACATAAACATTCGTGTAAAATTACTTGGAAAAATTGATAAAGGTAAAGCCACAATAGATTTATAAGAATGAGTGCATGAGCTCATTGAATTGAAAAACTGATAAAACATAAGTAGAAAATGGCAAAATTTATTATGAATTTCCATAGATTTCAAACACGGGAAAAAATATTTTAACGGAAAATGTAAAACTAGTAAAAATCAAAGATAAGCGTGGTTTTGTGACTAAAAACTGTTGAAAAGTTGCTAAAAACTGTACATTTGTAGGTCATAAATGCACGCTGTTCGATAGTTGGTCATCAAAGGGGTAATGTAACACATCGGGTGTTAATGAGAGAAGTAAGCAGCTAAATTACATAAAAATGATCAAACATCAATGCTGTAAACAATATAATAAAGTATCAAGTATATACGTGAAACAAGTTCAAGTAGAAAAACGTAGAAAATATACAACACTTATGACAAATAATATATGGGACCCCAATTTCCGAATGGTACACAAATTTCCAAATCACGAAAATTTTCAAAATAAAATGTGATATTATTTCGCAAGTGAAGAGCGAAAATGATGCGTACACACATTTAAAAACCATTTCGTAGTGCGAGGAAAGCTTTTCATGATAAATTTTTTACATGAAGTGTATTGGTTTTGGTTTGAATAGTTCTTACAATAGATATTCTAGAGCGATATCATGTTTATGTTTGAAACAAAACACATTTTACTATAACACTGTTTAGGCACAATCATAAACACTTAGAGCGTCCGCACACGGTTCGACTTGTAATCAAAGCGAGAACGACACGAACTCGAAGCGAATCTCTCTCCTTTCGATTTCCAATGCAAATGAATGGAGACACACGGGTCGACTTGCGCTTGATTCGTACTCAGTGAGATTGCGATTCGGAAGGCACTCGTATCGCTCGAAGTGTTTGGAACGGGAAAAATCAAGCACGCTTATGATGTGCCGTTCCCGGGAATATTCCCGAAATTCCCGGAAACATTTCCACTTGGGGAATTTAACGGGAATTTAAAACTGAGTTTAAAGAACAGTGCCAAGATTACGTCTGATTATTAGTTTTTATTATCTTTAAGCATATTGTTACGCAATACCCGATATAAATCCGAAATCGAATAAATTCTCGGTAAGTTCCCCTGATTGCAAATATTTTCGGGAATTTAAGGAACATTTCCGGGAATTTAAAATAAAAACGGTAAGTTTTTATGTGGTTTGGGGTTAACATAAAGCTACCGAAGTCATAATCAATAACTTATTTTTCATGTTTATTCATTACAATGTAAAAAAATATCGTTTCACTCAAGAAAAAAACTTTAATTTCAGCATAAAATGTTTCAATCATAAAATTAATCATTTAAATTTAATTTTTTTTTGATCAAATGTCGTCCAATGGATCGATTTCAGCGGTTGCTGCATCAAGAGTGGGATCATTATTCAAATCAAGTTCAGAATCTGAGCATAATGATTCACCATCTTTATCTTTTCGAGAGTATTCGCCGAAAATGTCGCTATTAGAAGGGTTTTCAAAGATATCTTCCAGTTCTTTAAATGCTTTGTGTACAGAAATGACGTCACAAAAAGCTTTAAAAGCAAAAAGTAAACGAAACAATCACTTTGAAATTTGTTTAAGCTCCCAATGTTTCGGGAATATTCCCGGTACATTGGAAAATTTCGGGAATATGCCCCAAACACTAAATTTCTGACTCGATAATGTTCCCACAGCACATCATTAGTTGAAACTAACCTACCCTGCGAATTTTGTCTCGATCCCATGACTGCATTTGAAGTTATAGGAGTATAAAGAAATTTACAGTTACCAGCCGCAAATTTTTTCAAATAATCGAAAACGTTTATTGTCACAACAATATTATTACCATTTGAAAATTTTACGATAAAGTCGCTGAATAAAGATATTGCAAACAAACACATAAACCAACAATAACTGGCAACCTTATCGTGGCTTTTCAACCAGATTCAGCTTGAATAATGCCTATAACAGGTTCCATCAATTGTATGAAGTTCGTATGGATTTCATGACTGCACTGGAATTTATGGGGCAAAAAGCTTTATTTTCCTGAGCTAATTTTCAAAACCAAAGACACAAAAACTACCATAGCTGGCAGCACCAATAGAATTTTTCAACCAAATTTCTATCAAACACGGCTTAAAGCAAGGTCCAGCTAGTGGGTCAATTTCACGAACATCTGGTAATTGAATCAGAATTCATAGGGCAAAAAGCAGTTTTTTTTCTTTGTAATTTTTCAAGATGGCACCACTGGCACAGGGTTGCCCACAATTCAAAATCGCTTCTATCAGACTTGGTCTTATTTTATTCCAATATATTCTGTAAATTTCAACTGTTTCTGATAATTGGTTCGAGAATTCTCGAGAACAGAAGTTTTTGATGCTAAAAATATAGGTAAATTGGGAGAAAGCTACCGTTCTTGTCCGACATGAAATTTCCAAAATTTTACTTTGATTGTGTGGACAAAGCATAAGATTTGGATTTAACCCTATGTGTGCTTAGCCCACACATAGGGTTAAATATTTCAAAAGCATTATCATATTTACATTTAAAACACGTTCGAAATTTATCACATCAACTTTTTTTTTGAAAAGTTGTTTTTTCACAGAATAATAGGTATATTGAAAATATCACTAAAATGGCCGCCGTCGCTAAAGGGTTAAAGATTATTGGCACTATTCTGCATATACACCAATGTATCCTGAAAGTTTCAGTTCAATCAGATGGCGCGTTCCTGAGATTCTTTCACTGAAATTTTTTGATATTATGTATAAATATATAAACATATATATATATATATATATATATATATATATATATATATATATATATATATATATATATATATATATATATATATATATATATATATATATTTGTAAAACTTATATATAGAAATATGAATTTTTGGCCAAAGTGATTTTAATACTAATGTCCTTTTTCGAACATTAGTCAAAATAAAGAGCGTGTGAACTTACGCTGCACACACTCGAAGGCCTCAGAAAGGTATAGGAAACATGGAGACCACACTTGGCAAGCATATTCGAGGACACAACGAACTAGCATCAAAAAACCCTATCGAATGAGAACCGCTAGAAACACTAATATTCGAAGAACAGTAGAGGATTTGTGCATATTTTGAATGTGTTCTGTACCACTAGCTACTTAAGGACACCCTTAGTAATAATAGACCCTAAGCCGATTAAATTTCGATGACTTCATCGAAAGTTACAGCGATAGAAAGGTGTTTGGGGCTGCCATCCAAAAATGGTAGGGTTTACAGCGGTTGGACCAAATGTGACCTGGCCTATAGTGCTGACTAAGTGAATTTCGTCCTAAGGTGTTTACATCGATCTGACCTAAAACTTGGTTAGGTCGAATTAAGTCCTCGTTCGTACGTGACAGCTGTCATTTTGTTCAATTTTAGTTCATACACAGTAATTATTATGATTATTGTGGTTATTTAAATGATTTTGCGAGCTTAAATTTAACGTATTATTAATAGTCACGCGAAAATCAAGGCTTAGGTTGGGTGTGTTTACAGCTATATAGTCCACGACCTATTTTAGGCCAAGTCACTTGAAATCGTGTACTGACCCATCGCTTGGGTGGGTATTGAGTGTTTACAGCAGGTGGACTAAATGAGTTAGGTGAAATTTGGTGTATTGTCCGCGGACTAAACGTCTGCTATAAACGCTATCATTGTTTACTTATTTTCATTGCAAATGTTTAAGTAAGTTTGGCTAGTAATTTGCTTTCGTACTTCAATTCATTCTGAAATATAACATGAAAATCGAATATGCAAATTGAAAAACTTGAATTCGATATTGCTTGTGACTGTGTTTCCATATTTCCTGTGATTTTGATATTTCCTGTTTACTTTTCGGGATAATTTTCGTTACAACTTTCCATTTGATTTTCTATGCACATTTACTTTTAAATTAATTGAAATTAAATTCCAAATTTATATTTTTCAAACATTTAATGTATTTAATTATCCAAGGTTTATAACCAATGAAATTGTTATACAATAATTATATACAATTAATAACTGATGCAGAAAACTCCCAAACAATGTCTTGTTTTTTCTCTTTATCTCAACTGTAACAACCAAAAATGGCAAATGAATTATTTTTTTTTACAAACTTCAAACATTTTTCACTTAACCTACTCGATGTAAAATTTTTTTCGTGTAGTGTGTTAAATGTAGAGTAGTGTGGTGAGTTGTGAATATGTGAATGATATGTGTATGTGTTTGTGTATCCACAATACTCCACTGCCAGTGTTTTACGCGTTATCGCGAGGTGTAGAAGAGTGACACCTTTGTGGTTCGCCCAGCTAGAGAGACGTACGGAGCGAATGTAACTTTCCTCGCTGGTCTCTTTTCGGGAGCTGAAGGTAGCAATGGGGCGGTCGAGGTTTCCGATGCTTGTTGGTTTTTGGAAGAGTTGTCGGCAAGAAGATGACATGTAACAAGGCTTGAGCCTGTTAATTGAAACATTGACGGATTTGTTTCTGATTTCCAGAGTGTAATAATTCGTATGTTTAGCTAAGACTTTGAAAGTACCGTCGTACGGTGGAATGAGTGGTGGACGAACAGAATCGACTCAAACGAAGACGTGTGAATAAGAGTCGAGTTGCTTAAAGATGAATATCGTCGGTGTTGTGTGATGTTTACCATCAACCGATCGAAGTTTCGCCATTGTAGCCGTTAGTTGAGTGGCAAAGTCTGTTTGGCCAAACTTCCTAGGATTTTCTTGAAGAAACGGTCGATTATGGTGAGACTGTGTGTGTATCCCTGCGAGTGTGTTAGGGAACCAACTATGTCGATGTGAATGACCTTAAATCGTTCGGAGACCGTAGGAAAGGTCGATATAGGTTTGTTCACATGTCTGGTTATCTTGCATTTTCGACAAGATAGACATTCTCGGGCCCAAGTGGCAATGTCCTTGTTCATCGAAGGCCAGAAGAATTTGGTTGCAATGTGCTTTCTTGTAGCACGAATACCAGGGTGAGCGGTATTATGTTCTGAGTTGAACACCTGTTTCCTGAACGTGTGAGAAATGTATGGTCGTATGGTTGGGCCAGACACTTCACAAAAAATGTCGACGTTGGTGCCAAAGATTGGTTGTTCCTTTAAAAAAATTTAGAGTCCTTGAGAATCTCCTGAAACTCTGCGTCCGATGCTCGAGACGTGGCGATTGCGACAAAGTCGAGAGTACTGGGAAGTATGATTTCTTCTAGACGAGAGATTGCGTCAGTAACAACTTTGTTGCAACCAGACACATGCCGAATGTCAAAAGTGAACTCACTTATGTAACTTAGATGTCTAAGTTCTCGAGGTGTGGCCTTTTTTGGCTTTTGTTTGAAAGCAAAAGTCAGTGGTTTGTGATCTGTGTATAGTGTGAACCTTTGGGCCTCTAAAATGTATCGCAAATAACGAATCCCCTGATAAGCCGCTAAGAGTTCGCGGTCGTATGCACTATACTTTCTTTGTGCGTCGCTTAATTTGCCCAAGTAAAAACCAAGGGGTTGAAAAGAGCCTTGACATTTTTGCTGCAGAGCAGCCCCGATGGCGGAATCCGAAGTGTCTACAAATAGACCAAGCTCGGCGTTTGAATCCGGAAATGACAATAGAGTGGCTTCTGTTAAACCAGTCTTCACTTGGCCGAAAGCTTTGCTGGCTTTTATTGACCAGTCGATTATCTTAGCACCATCTTTCTCGGAGCCACAAAGATAAGCGTTGAGTGGTTGCTGCATCTGAGCTGTGTGAAGAAGAAAGCGACGACAGAAGTTGACTATCCCAAAAAATCTTCTTAGCTCTTTAACCGTCTTGGGAAGTTTAGCTGCTGATATTGCCTCAACCCGATCTGGGGAAGGCTAAGTGCCTTTCGCCGAAACCTCATGACCTAAGAATTTGATTATTGATTATAAGAATATGATTATTGATTATTTGATTATTGATATTGATTATAAGACCATGATACGCCATTCGTTCGAAAATTTTTTCCAAATGAACAAGATGCTCTTCTTCGGAAGTCGAAGCTACCAAAATGTCGTCGAGGTAAATAAAACAGAATTTTAATCCGTGTAGGACTTCATGTATAAAACGTTGGCATGATTGTGCCGCATTGCAAAGTCCGAAAGTCATTTGGGTAAACTCAAAGAGTCTGAAAGGTGTGCAGATAACAGTCTTTGGAATATCGTTCGAATTGACTGGAATTTGATGGCAGGCCCTAGTCAGGTCTATGGTGGAAAAGGTACTTTGCCATGTAGTTCATGATAGAATTCTTGGATAATGGGGATCGGATATCTATCCGGGACGGTTATAGCGTTAAGGTGTCTATAATCGCCGCAAGGACGCTATTCCCCATTAGCCTTGCGAACCATGTGTAGTGGAGAAGACCAGCTGCTGTTTGAGAGGTGGCATATTCCCTGCTGTAACAGGAAATCGAATTCTTTTTTGGCTGCCGCAAGCTTATCTGGTGCAAGTCGACGTGGTCTCAACACTATTGGAGGACCTGTGGTCAAAATGTGGTGTGTCATCTTGTGTTTACAGGGTTGTGGGAACCCTGTGTTGACCGTGATGGCGTGGTATTTATTGACAAGGGCATATATCCGTAAATCAGAGGGTTCCTTGAGCAAAACACTAAGTTTTGAACCTTTGTACGAAGTGTACGTGCCTTTCGATAAAAGCAAAGTAAGAGGATCCACAAGGATAGCATTTGACAAGTCAATGACTAACCCATAGTGGCAGAAGAAATCTGCGCCTATAATGGGTCTAGAGACATCTGTGATGATGAAATCCCATGTAAACTCACGACGGAGTCCCAGTTTTAGTTTTATCGCCTTTCGGCCATAGGTTTTGATGGTCGACTGGTTTGCCGCGGCGAGTCGCATACCAGAAGTTGGAAGTTTAATCAATCAATCTCGGGTTTAATAGAAGTAACGAAGAAAATATTTTTTTTTAATACCTGGTCCTTAAACATACCATCTTCACATATAAGAGTAATTGGCGCCCAGTCAAAATATCTGTGCCTGTATCAATGAGGTAATGTCGTTTAGACAAGTTGTCATGAATAATTAGACGACAGCTAGGTGCTAAGACCATCTGCAGAGAACGGCGACTTAGTTTTTGGTTCAGATGCACCAGCCTTGAAGGCGCATGGAGGAATGCGTTTGAGAGCGTTTTGGCCGTATCTGTTGTGATACCAACAAGCACCAGCTCCTCGTGACTGGCTTTGGCGACGCGGCTGCGAGTGAGATCTCCCAAGGGACCTCGAACGCGATCTTAGTTCTTGGTGAACGAGCTTTATCAGCGCAGCGACCTGTTTTGCTAACTCGGCCACCTCTGACTGCTGGGGGGAAACGGCGACTGTGTTTATTTGTAGGTGGACAAATATTTCAGCCATTTGGTCTGCCGTTTCCACCAACTTGTTTAGAGTGGCTTCCGGGGAGCAGCCAAAAATGGCCTGAGTTTGCTCCGGAAGCCGCTGCAGCCAGAGGGTCCTTAACAGGTCGTCTCCAACTGTGGCACCTTCCAACTGCTTCATATCCCGAAGCAACTGAGAAGGTTGTCTGTCGTAGAACTGTCAGCTGTCAAGAGGAGTGGCTAGTGCGTACTTATCGGAGTCCAAAATATCACTAAATATTAAATAATAAACGCTAAAATACTTCTTTGAAAGTGCTTAACCTTGAGGTTGTGGCCCACGGCAGTGTTTAACAAATATTTTTAACCTGTTTCGTCACCCAAATTCCGAATTATACGGCTTTTTAAATAAAACTTTGAACTCCACGGGAATCCCCCAAATAAATGTCTGCTTGCAGCCGTGAAACACTGTGTTTTTCTATGGCGTCTACGGATTAGCTTCGAAAATCCAACTCGGTTATTTTGCTGCAAACATTTGACTTCAGTGCGGGCTGTGTGTGTCGCAAATTCAAGTTTTTCGTCTTTTGCGGGTACTAAAGTGCACATTCAAAGAAATTTCAATAGTACAGTTACATTTTTCTTAATAAACCCAGTGCATTACTTACCGGACATTTATATCCCTTCTACCTTTAGCTCCTTTTATCGATCAACGTAGTCCAGTGGTTACAGTGTCGGCTCTCGGATACTAATATTGCGGGTTCAATTTTGAACCGTGTGAAGTATTTTTTGACTTACTCGACAATTTTTATAAATTTCATATAAAAAAAAAAGCTGTTGAATAATTTCAGTCAACTTTGTATCCACACATTCGGACATTTATATCAGCTTCTCATATCGGCTTTTACGTGAATCATAGTGGATCGGTGGGTACGGTGTCGGCTCTTAAATACAGGAACTGCGGGTTCGTATCCCAACAGTGTAGCACATTTTTGACTTATATTCTTCGATTTTAATAAATCATAAATATCAAGTTCAGCTTATAAAGATTCAAAAATTGATTAATTTCAACTTGAAATACAGCGACTACCGCCAAGCTGTGCTTTTGTGGGATTAAGCTACATACATTTGTTACCTCACTTAATCGGTTCGTGTCCGTGATACATTTTACGTAGAAAATTGCATACTTCTAGGCAGTTCAAGTTCAATCATGAGTTTCAAGTGCAGCTTAGAGAACTGTTTCGCATTCGACAACACCATGAAGTTTGTGCATTGCAAAGCATTCTGCAATCGGAAATTACATGGCGCATGCATGGGTGCTCCACGGGACTGGTACCATCCATACTTAGAACACCATTTCATATGCACAGATTGTCAAAATGTAGAACGGCTGATGAAAAGCATGTACGACAGCATAATCAGTTACATAGGAACACTAAATGCTGAAAAAGACCATCTCGTATTCAAACATCAAGCTCAGGCTAGAGCAAACGAAGATATTCTGGCGGACATTTCGCAACATTTTGATGTACTCTCATCTGCTCTTTCGAAGACTAATAACAACAGCAACAATGGCGTTGAAAAGTCCCTTGCCGCACTAGAAGAGAAAATAGATTCCCTGAATGGCAAATTAGATACTATATCTTCAAGTATCTCAGCCAATTCTGTCCCAAGCAGCTCTCGCCAAGTGAACTTTATAAATATGCTCGAGGAGGCTGAGCAAAAATTTTCTTCAATGTTCGATAAGCAAAATACCTTGCTAACAAATGCGTTCGTGGAACAATCATTAAAACTAAGTAATATAAATAACAAGCTTGAACACTTTGAGCGTCAGCGTGAAAAACCATTGGAAGACATAAATAGTCAGCCATCTATTTACGAACATTCGCTTCTCCATGAGCTCTCAATGGCCGATATTAACAGCAACATGCCAAAAGTGACTACAAAAGACATGGCTTCGTCTCCTATCAAAGAATTGACTTCTACTGCAGCCAAGCCAATATATAAATTTGATACATATTGGTCGAAAAATGAGTGGGACAGTCGCATTAAAAAAATAAACAAATATAATGAAACTTGCCAATACGAAGGATCACGCTTCCATTTACCAGTTGATACCGACAAAGTAGCGTTCTTCGTCAAAGGTATTCCTCCCACTGCTGATCAAGGATGGCTGAATACGTTCCTCGAAGCTGGACTCCACATCAATGATTATTTTATCAACAAACTACCACAACGGAAACACAACTCACAGACGCGATACAAGGTTTTCATTCCCTCAAAATATGCCTGGATGTTCATGAGTTTAGACGGAAGTAACAGCAAATTCGACTGGAATGGCGTTACATTTTCTCCCTGGAAGAATCGAAGGACCAACAATAGCCGTAAGAAAGTACCCAATACTTTAAGAAAAAATTGTATTTCAAATAATGTTCCTCATACCCGCAAACCTCCATCCATTCAAAATTCTCAAATTACTAATACTCGTAACATCCCATTAATACCACGTCCTACTGTTGCTTCCGTTTCTTCCCTTCAAAATACAAACAATAACGTAGCCAATATTAGCTCCTCTTTACCCTCTAGCCAGCTGGCTACCTATGTCGCCTCTGCAGAGGCAACTACGAATACTGCCTCTTTTGACAATTTGATGACAACTGCTTCTCGTCGAAAAGCAGCCAACTCTGTTAGGCATTTATCCTAACATAACACCTTCTTTAAATGGACTCAGACTCTTTTACCACAATTGTAGTGGTATGAGAGGGAAATTAAATAAATTATGTATATCTTGACGCAAAATCCTGCCACTTTAATTTACTCGCCTTCACAGAAACATGGCTAAATGATTCCCATAAGAATGAAGAGATCCTTGATAGCAGTTGGACAATTTACAGAAGCGATCGTGACTATTGTTCCACAGGTCAAACGCGAGGCGGTGTGGTTTTGCTGGCGGTTAGCAACACACTTTCAAGTGAGATTATTGACACCACCCCCAATGTATTGTTTCAACACCTTGTTATTCGTGTTTCTTTGAATAACCATTTCCTTTATATTAGCTTGGCCTATATTCCACCCAGATCGGACGAATCAGTTTACAACCATTTCTGTGAATTAATATCTTCCATTACAACGTCTCTGAATGAAAAAGACAAAATAATATTCCTAGGGGATTTCAATCGTCCCAACTTATGTTTTATCCCCGATGAAAACGACGCATTTCTTCTCCCTGTTAACCTCTCAGATTCTAATGATTTCAACCTTGCGAGTACTTTTTATGGCAACGATTTGCAGCAAGTCTTTCCAACTCCCAACCAAAACGGTCATTGGTTGGATCTTGTATTTACAAACGCCTATGACGAAGTAGTGGTAAGTCCAACTAATGATGCAGAGCATCTCTTTTCAAATAATTTACACCATACTGCACTATCAGTTGAACTTCCCACTCCTGATTCTATTTACTTAAAAACGTACAATAATTCAATTGTATATGACTTTCTTAACGCTGACTACGAAAGTATTCACCATGTACTTGACTCTATAGATTGGACGAATACTCTTTCAACGCTAGATCTTGAGGAAGCCATTTCCACTTTTTATGATAAAATATTTGACGCCGTTGAAAGATATGTACCTAAGATTAAAAAAAAGAAAAAATTGTCTGAACCATGGCTTGATAGGGATCTTAGACATTTGCGAAAGCATAGAAACAAACTATATAAACGATTAAAGGAAAATATTGATGTTAATCTTACTATTCAGGAAGCTTATAATGAAGTAGTTAAGGAATTCTCGACAAAGTCTCGCGATGCTTATGCCAATTATATTAAGAAAACCGGTGAAAGTATAATCCACGACCCAAAAAAATTCTTTGATTATGTAAATATGAAGAGGAAAGTCACCGGTTATCCATTGTCAATGTCCTATAATAATATCACCTCTGCTTCTCCTAAAGATATCTGCGATTTATTCGCAGATAATTTCCAGAGAATTTTCACTGTACCAGACCCATCTAACTCAAATGTTTCTCCTTCTAATTCAGCACCAACCACTTTTCTCAGCCAAATTAAAATATCACGCGAAGAAATACGTAAAGGTATATTGGAGCTCGATTGCAACAAAGGCCCTGGCCCTGATCTCCTTCCGCCGACCTTCCTGCGGAGGTGTGTAGAGCAGCTAATAACACCCCTGCATATATTCTTTGACAGATCATTTTCATGCGGTGTTTTCCCATCCTGTTGGAAACTTTCATATGTGACACCAGTTTTCAAAAATGGCGATAGACGCTGCGCCGAAAATTACAGGGGCATTGCCATTTTATCTTCCATTCCAAAACTTTTTGAAAAAATTGTTTACAATAAACTTTCCCCACTAGTTGACTCCCGTCTGAATGAGCAACAGCATGGCTTTAGAAAAGGTCGCTCAACTATCACAAACTTGACAATCCTAGTTTCAGACGTTTTGTGTAAAATGGAGAAAGGCTATCAAATTGACGCAGTCTACACTGACTTTAGCAAAGCTTTTGACAGAGTTGACCATTCTATATTCATCCTTTAGCTGCACAAATTCGGACTTGCCGGATCTTTACTAAGCTGGCTCAGTTCCTACCTCCACAACCAAAACCAACTCGTTAAATTTCAAGGAATTTTATCAAAAAATATATTTGCTACCTCTGGTGTCCCACAAGGTAGTCATCTTGGCCCACTTTTCTTTAACATATTCATTTCGGATCTATCTGACGCCCTGTCAAACATTCCTCACCTACTTTATGCAGACGACCTCAAACTCTACCACACCATTGAATCTAAATCTGATGCACTTTTCCTTCAATCCAAGCTTAATTCTCTTGTTCAGTGGTGCAATATAAACAAGCTCTCGCTGAATATTGATAAGTGCCAAATCATAAGTTTTAGCCGTAAATGCATGGTTACGCAGAATACCTACTTTCTCGGCAACAACTTATTAACTCGCGTTGATAGCGTTGTTGATCTCGGTGTTGTGATGGATGTGAAACTTCGTTTCACCTTGCACTACGACAAAATTCTTTCCGGTGCGAATAAACAGCTCGGCTTTATTAAACGACGTGCCAAGGAGTTTAAAAACTTGTGGGCCACAAGATCATTATACACTGCACTTGTACGCCCTCTTCTCGAATACGCCTGTATTATTTGGAACCCAGCCTTCCAAATTCACAATAACAGACTCGAGTCCATTCAAAAACAATTTCGCCCTAAGAGATCTGTACAACCCTTACGATTTCGAAAATTTACCGCCATATGAGTTTAGACTGGGCTATTTAAACTTAACTTCACTTGCAGCTAGAAGAATGATGATATCGGCCTGCTTCACATTTGACGTAATTAGAGGCGTTATTAGAGTTGAGTTCCTTAATAGTAAATTTGTGATAAATATCCCCTTAAGGAACACCAGGTCCAATCGTTTGCTAAAGGAATATCCACATTCTACCATATATGCAGCTAATGAGCCGGTGAATAGATGCTGCAGGGTCTTCAATGGCTTTAGCAACCTTTATTCCCCAACGATTTCCAAACTATCCTACAAATCTTCCCTTATCCAAGCCATTTGTGCACCATAACTTTTAAGCTCTTGTTTAATCATCGCTTTTAATTGTTATTCTTTTATTTCCTTGTTATTTTACTTATTGTCTATTTTAAACTTATTTGTTTACTCCATTAGTTATTTATTTATTTATGTGTTATTTATTTGTACCTACCTTACACTTTGTTATTTCCTTGTTATTTCACTTATTGTCTATTTTAAACTTATTTGTTTACTCTATTAGTTATTTATTTATTAATATGTTATTTATTTGTACCTTACACTTTTTTTTTTATTTTTAAATAATTGGATATTTCATATTTTTTTATGTATATATATGTGTTTATGCCTTGTTTGGCTAATAAATAAAATAAAATAAAATAACGAGAGATTCCCCAAAAGGTGCTTAAGTTTCACAGAACCGCTGGCTGAAAGCCGCGATACAAGCGCCCTCTTGAGGACCTCGTAAGGCGTGTCAGGGTCCTGGCTCGCAAACACGTTCTTGACCACCTTTAACTCCGCCGAACCCAGCGAGGAGATCACGTAGTGATATTTCGTCTCCGAGCTCTTAATACCAGTTTTTGCAAATGGGCTCTCCAGTTGGGAGAGCCACAAAGCTGGCTCATCTTGTCAAAACGCGGGTGGTTTGACAGATGTTGCACTAATTTCGGGACCGGATGACGCGCCTGAGGAAACGACATTTCTAATTTGAATTTCAAAAACGCGACGGGACAGACGAAACGCGGCAAAAGAATAGGGTGGCTTAAAATGGTGTAGGTATATGTGTTGATACAATGATAAATAATGTGTAATTATAAATAAATTTTCAGTCTGCAATTTAATTTTATCTGATGGCGAAGCAGGAACTTCAGCAGGTGAATAAAATTTTAGTGGTTTTGATGATGATTAATCGCCTGAACCAAGATTAAGTAAACTACTATTATCAACCTGGTTAGAAAAAGGAGCATAAAAGCTATCGAAAGAACAGGCTGATCCGCTTTAAGATAATTAATATAGTCGTTATCTTGATTGTTTGGTGAATACTCCTCTTTGTTGACAAAATGATTATGCTTTCATTTTATCTTCTTCTTATTCGTATTTTATTTGTGTTGCTGCTTTTTAGCACTACGACGCCACACACAGACCAATTTTTTTAAAGATGCACCGTTTAAATGAGGAAATGTGTTCTAACATTGCTTAAAAGCTACGAAATTTATAAAATTCAACTACTCACAAGACCCGTACAATAATTCTTTCGTTTGGCCTGTAGTAATAGCTGCGTTTGCTCTTCGTGATGATCCGTTTGTTGAGAATCTTCTGGGGGTTAACACTGGATGGAAATCATAAGATTGATTGTTAGCTTGTTGAGAAGTCGGATTGAGATCTGTTTTACTAATTTTCGAAGAAAATTAGTATTAAACTCGCTTCGTGAAAACTTGTCATATATATATAATATATATATATATATATATATATATATATATATATATATATATATATATATATATATATATATATATATATATATATATATATATATATATATATATATATATATATAGATGTATATAACAGGTAGGTCCATGATTTGCTAGAATTCACATATCTTAAACCTTTTCGCGGCGGCGGGCATTTAGTGAATTTTCAGGTACTCCTATATTTCCAAGCAGTGTAAATTTTTGTTAAAGAAAGTATAAGGAATAAAAACTTATTGTGTTTATAGTTTTTGCATATATAGATATCTATATGATGCATTTTCGGCGAAACGAGTTTAATACTAATTTTCTTCGAAAATTAATAATAACATGAATACTCGTAGAATCTCGAACAATTTAATCAGAAAAAAAAGTTACAAGGATAAATATTCAAGAAATCTACCTCCACTAAATATAGATGATCTAATCTTGTTTAAAAAGAAATAAAGTGAAGCTGTGTTGGGCCCTGGGAAAATAATTGAAAAATACAAAGAGCCACCCTCGTACATTACAGGAAGCACCGAAGATGGTGATTGTCTTAGACGAAATAGTGAGCATATTCTATCGTGTACTGATTTTGTAGTTTTCACAAGGAAGTACAGATTTCCTGAGTTAGCCCCAATCAGGCTGAGCGGCGCCAGGTTAAGCCTCAAGTCACAAATTAAGTACTTGGGATTTATTCTGGACAGCAAGCTTACCTGGAAGGCGAATTTAGAGGAGAGTAAAGCGGGCAAGCAATGTGATATACGCCAGCAGGAGAGTGCTGGGTAAAACGTGGGGTCTAAGCCCTGCTTTAACGCACTGAATCTATACGGCAATAGCCAGGCCTATCCTTGCTTACGGATGCTTGATCTGGTGGCTAGCAGTGAATAAGACAGCCTTTGCCAGCATGACGAACAGAGTTCAGCGGCTGGCGGCTCTCTATACCACAGGTGCCTTAGCCTCGACTCCTTCGTCTGCTCTGAATGTCCTGCTTCATCTCCCTCCACTTGACCTCTTCACTAGGGGCGCTGCCGCAAAAGCTGCTGTCAGGCTTAGGAAATTGGGACACTACGAGCCACGATCCTTCGGCCACAGCAGAATTGAGCGGGAGTACGCAGGTAGCACCAACTACTTGGTCCCAACTCTGTGCTTCAAGTGGGATATTAGGCGCCTGTGGGGGATGGACAGGAGTGGAATCAGTAAACGGGCGCAGCAATTCTTAACATCTACACTGACGGCTCTAAAACGGCTGCCGGAGTGGGTGCTGCAACTTCTTCCACAGAGGCAACTATGGAAGCAGCTTTTAGGCTTCCTAATCACTGTAGTATTTTTCAAGCGGAAGTTTTTGCGATACGTAAAGCCTTAGACCTAGCATACGCCAGAGATACCACAAGTGAGGAAATCAACATTTTTACAGTCAAGCGGCGGTTAAAGCTCTAATTTCTTACACACACAAATCAAAGTGTGCATTTAACTGCATACAGGCCCTGAATAGACTGGGCAACAACAGAAGGATACAAATTTCCTGGGTTCTTGATCACAAGAGCATTGAAGAAAACAAGAGGGCGGACGCGTTAGCCAAGCATGGGGCTAGCCTTCCCCTGTCAAGATCGATTGACGTTCTTTCTCCAATCTAAACAATCAAATACTCAATCGACTCCAATATGATGCAAGGTGCGATGTGCAGATGGTGTGCAACTCAGACCTGCAAGGTAACCAAAATAATGTGGGGGTCATGTAATCTCGTAGCGACTAAGTACCTGCTAGGATTAACGCGAACTGACTGCAAGCGGCTGGTCGGCATCATAACTGGCCACTGCTTTGTAGGCGCTCATGCCATGAAAATGGGACTCCTAACCAGCAACACCTGTAGGAAGTGTAAGGAGCCGGGAGTCTCAAAAACAATCCAACACCTTCCGCGCCACTGCCCGGCACTGGAGAGAACCAAGCAGCACTGCTTTGGTGAGCCCTGGCTGGTGGATCTCTCACATGTAGCAGAGCAGAGACTGAAGGACATACTTCAGTTCGCAAAAAAGTCCGGAGCTTTCGATGGCCGTTTGGACTGAACTTTCCTTCTCCGGATTCATTTATCTGGTATTGCTACGGACCAATGGGTCAATGTGTGGCCCTGTGCCAGCCAGTTAAGCGTAAGCTAATCCTTATTGTTCTCAAACATCAAAAAATGTAGATAACTCAAACTACATGATCACTTGTAGTGGAGAAATCGTTAAGAATTCAAATTAAGTCATGTCTACCAAATTGAATATATTGATATATGGAAAGAAAATATTTTTTTAGAAAGGGAGATGTTGTAAGAATGTAACATTCTCTCCTATATTTACATATATCATATTGTGAGCTGGTTTTAAGTCAAGTTTTTAATAAATCATTTTTAGTTTTAAATCAGAGCTCAACGTGTTATCACTGTAGTTTTTGGTAAAAACACAACCTTGTTATAGCAGGAAATCAAATTCTTTTTTGGCCGTCACGAGCTTTTCTGGCGCAAGCCGACGTGGTTTCAACCTTATTGGAGGGCCTGTGGTGAATATGTGGTGTGTACCTTTGTGAGTGAGAACCCTGTGTTGACCGTGATAGCATTGTACTTGTTGAGAAGGGCTTTTATCCTTGGATCATTGGATGGTTCACTACAACACTTACACTAAATTTTGAAGGTTTTTACGAAGTGTTTGTGCTTTTCGATAAAGCGAAATAAGGGTATACACTAGTATAGCATTTACCAAGTCGACGACTAGCTCATAGTGATAGAGAAATTCTGCGCCTTAAATGAGTCCAGACATCAGCAACGATGAAATTACATAAAAACTCACGACGGAGTCCCAATTGTAATGTAATCACTTTTCGTCGATAGGTGTTCATAGTCGACTGATTTGCCGCGGCAGGTCAAAGACCAGAAGCACCGAAATATCTAAATTTTTTGGATCAGTTGAACCAGTCTTGTAGGCGTATGAAGGGATGCATTTCTGCCGATCATGCTGACGTCAGCGTCACCATCGCTTCCACCACCAATACCAGATCCATCAATCCCAATCAGCATGGGTTGGTCAGCATAAAAATTCAGTGAATACAAAGGTAAAGATTCTTTAATAGCCCAATGAAAAATGAATTTAATATTGCTATTATACAATGCAGTTGCACATTCAATTATGCTGATCATCTGTTTTGATCATATATTCAGCAATTGAAATTGTACATTTTGACATATTTTTATACTGATTTAGCCAACAGTGATCGACAATCAATTATTATCTAGGTCAGGTAGTCGTTAAGTGGAAGTAGTAATGTATTTTGGGTGGATAGTAACTAATCGATCGCGATATAAGCGCTCTCTTGTAGGTCTTGTACAGTGAATCTGGATCCGGGCTCCCTAACCACCTTCAACTCCACCGAACCCAGCAAGGAGACCACATAGTGGTACTTCGTTTCCGAAGTTTTTATACCTTCTACTGCAAACCTGCTCTCCAGTTGGAAAAACCACAGAGCTGGCTCTTCTCGCAAAAAGCGGGGCTTTCACCGATGCCGCCGATGACGCGCCTGAAGGTACCGCTTCGTAATTGTCTAACGATGCGGATTTAATGCGGATTTACGTGCGTACGGAACAGACGAAACGCGATAGAGGAATAAGGCGGATGCAAATTATTGTTAAAATCTGTTTGTGAATTAGTGCGGCATACAATATTTGATCAGATACAGAAATAGAACAATAAAAATAATATTTTTTTAGGTAGCAAAGACACCTTGGTAAAATTTTCCTCGCATCCCTTTTAACTTGTTGCTCTTGCTGATAATATTGTTAGTGGTACTTATGTTGGAGCTGTTGTTGTAGCTTGAGCTGTATGAAAATTGAAAGCTGTCCTGATTCGCTTTGGAAGGCTGTGGTCGTAGAAAGCACTTCTTCTTTTGAAAGCTTGTTAGTATTGACGTCTATTTTAGGCTGATTGGAAGCTGAGATGTCTAACTATAAGACATCGTGTGTCGGACGTACCCAAAAAAAAAAGCCGAACGACGGGCAGTGCTCAAGCGTAAATTCAAGGAGTTGAAGAAGTGGCGTCAAGACAGTGCTCACGGCTTTAACTTGTACGTGAATAATTTGCACGACACAGTCGATGATGGTTGCCTTCGCAAAAGGTTCTCAGCATACGGTGCAATTACATCTGCAAAGATTATAGAGAGGTTCGTTCGAAAGGATTCGGGTTTGTTTGCTTCAACACACCAGAAGACGTTACTCGGTCCGTTACAGAAATGAACGGACGCAATACAAATGCATCTGTACTTGCAGATGTTGCAACGGCTGTTATTGATGATGAAACGGAAGTCGCAAGAATTCCCAATATCAATCTTGATTGACTATCAAATACCAAAGGAGCTGCCGTCGAAGTTGTTATTAATGTCAGGATGATAATATTTATGTAAAATAAAATAATTAATTTAAATAATTATTTAGGCTTGTGCGATCGTTGGGTTGCGCGAGCGTCGGAATCATCAGTTTTAGGAATTAGTTCTTTTTGAAAAAATCATATTAAGACACTTAAGCTGACCTCAGAGAAATTTCTTTGGTTTTTATGTTTATTTTAGTTTTTTTATTGTAATATCACAGAAAGAACATTTCTTTGAACAATATTTTTCGTTCAATAAATTATGACAAGCTTACAACTTTTGTTTTGAAATTAAAAATTTTTATCCAGTAGTGTGGAGAGTAGTAGAATGTATGTTTTACCCACAACTACATGAATTTAATTCTGATTTCAAGATTGCATCGGAAGTTATAGGGAAAGCAAATTTATTTTGCTGATAAAATTTGCACAATTCACGAGTCAAACCTTACCAAAGCTGCCAGGTCTGTGCCAATAATTTGGCTTAGAGTAAGGTTCAGATACTGTGCGAATTTCAATAAAATTTCTTGGCTGAATTGAAAGCTATAGGCTAAAAATAGTTTTTTTCGCAGTGAATTTTCCAGATGGCACCACTGCCACAGAGTTATCTGTATTTCAAAATTACTTCTATCAGACTTGATTCTACCTAATACAAACACGTCCTGTAAATTTCATAATGGTCAAATTATCGCGCTGTCATTTCTCGTCAACAGAAGTTTCGAGTACTGAAAATAGAGGTAATTTGGTGATGTACAACGCGGAATTTTGAAAATTTTATTTGCCAAAATGGTGGATATTTTTCCAAGCCACTTCAAAATCACTTGAAACTCAAAGTTCTTATTAGTTTGATAAATATGCAGCTCTTGCTGAAATTTTTCACGTCAAACAAGCAAAATTCAACTCAATGCAGGAGGATTGAGTGCCAGTTTGACTGGCCAATGGAAATGCTATTTTACATACTGTGTGTGCACATTATATATGATCACTCTTTCTAAATCCTACTTGATATTTGATGTCAACCTATCGATAATGGATGCAATGTAATATAACTTTTGTTTTACATAAGTATCGTGTGTTTAAGTATCGCTATTGTTTTTTTTCTTCACCCCCACACTGGGCGCTGTCACATTTCTAATTATTTTACCATTTGTTCGCATATTTAATGCACTTTAGGGAACAAAATGCTGAAATTTATATTAGCTTTGGTGCTATAAGCCCATTAGTAAGTTGTTTTCCTCGTGCATTGTGATTACTTTGATATTACAATCGTCTTTTTCAACAACGATACTCTCAGTTGCGACTCGCTAACGCTCTTCTTTAAGCGTAGGATCAAAGACTGAGGACTATTCTATCCGCTCTTTTCTATCGTAGGCTATTTTTGTCAATTTAGAGTAACAAAAAACCCAAACAATTGAAATTTTTCAAGCATTTGCTTCGATCTCCTGAAGCTTCAAGCAGTCGTAAAATACCAAAATCATCTGATTAAAGCAATAACTTATCAAATTAAATCACCCATTTCACTTTCTCACACTTAAAACCTTTCATTTAAATTAAATAAAATTATTCAAGAAATCTCAAAACCTAAGTAGTAATTACATAACTTTTACATTAAAGCACTCCCGCAATGAATTATGGACCTAGCCAGTGACTATCGAGTTAATCGCTTGATCTAATCACAAAGATTAAATTAAACACTTTGTTTCAGCGAAATCCGCTTTTAACTTTCGTAAGCATTCTTCACAGAATTTCAAGCAAAAGTTCTGAACAGCAATCATACGAACACAATCTTGATTTTCTTCAAAACTGAAAGCGAAACCTTCTAAATTATTCCCCTTCTCCCCATAAGACAAATAAACTTTATTCACCAAAAGAAAAAAACGCAGTTTAGTCACCACAATCTTTTGCCATAAAACTCCTTAAATGATTTATAGAATCATTAATTTCCATAAAAATGAATTTCCACTCGAGGAAAAGAGCCAAAATGATTGTGGCTTATATTTTTCGACATTCCTTAGCAAGGCCTTTCGCTTTTTCTTCTTCCTAGAAAATACCATTACAATCTTGATCCCAGTGAGGAAATAAAAAAACCACTCGCTCACTCACCCAGTCAACGAGAAAATGAAAGGATGTAGAAATGTATAAAGAGTCGAGGACTTGAATGCTCGCTCAATGTGTAGGTAATTCATTTTACAAAGTGCTTAATTTTAAGCCACATCGTAAAGCCAATGGATTTGAATGCTGAAGAGATAGGTCGTGACCGTCATAAAGCTTTAAACTCCGAATGCGATTACATAAAGAGCCCATCGTTTATATTTGTTAGCACCAAGCGCGTTTGTCGTTACCGTTACGTGCCCTTTTTGCACCACGACGCCCCGTAATCACGTTTGGTCGCAGAGAGTGTAATGCTAACATGGGCTTGAACCAGGAAGGGAATGTTGATGAAGTTACTCATCTCGTTAAATATTACTGTTGTTGATGCCATACTTTAGCTATGACGTCAACAAGTAACTTACTCCTTCGAGAAAATTATCCTTGACATCATCAATTTATTTTTTTTTATAGAATTATGACACTTTTGTTTCTTCGGTTGGTAAACGATTGAAATAACTCTGTCTCTGTATAATATATATTGATCTGTAGGTGTCTTTTGTTGGCGTACCAAATTTCTTTCCATGCATGACCTTACAGTGTCCAGTTGTATTGTATTTGGGAGCTCTCCGAACTTATCAATCATTTGTTGGATTATTTTGGAAGGAAAATCATGAGTTATTAGGAATATTTGAATACCAAGTCGGCCCTTCATCAACCAACATGCATTCCGATTTAGTTTATCAAATAGAAATCAATTTTGAAGTGGACGATCAAACAGTGAACAAATAAATAACATTCGATTTTTTTATATAACAAATGGATGGAAAAATTAAGGGTCAACTATATTGTTTGTACTTAGTGCAGTGTTTTAAAAAACAACAGTCTTTACGGTCAATAAAATTAGTTGAATTCATTTCTATGTTGTAAGTATTTTCGATCCACAACTCTTTAATTTCAGTTTTCAAATGGTTTTTCGTCCACTGCCATATGCAATGTGTACTGATATACATTCCATTTTGAGACATTTAACATTAACTATCGCACTGTCGACCTAGAGACACTTGTGGGCTTAAGTGTCCCCTAAAATTGTCAGTGATTGTCGCTCGTAAAATTTTCTGAATCGAAAGTTCCTTTTAGAGCTTTCTGGCTCATATTTTCAACGACCGATGAGTGCCACATCTCATATACTTGTTGCTTAAGATTTCCCATACTACGAAAGGCATGGCCGTTTCTTCATGGCCGAACAGTGTCCAGAGAATATCCGAGATCTAGAGTTTGACCCGTAACAATGAGCGTTTTTATAGCGATTCCCAATTCGGGATTGGGAATATACCGTAATTCGTGAGCTTTAGCCCGATTTCCATGTATGTGTGCGCAGACTGTGTACGTGCACGGAAGCTCTTCAGGAGCTTGATTTGCGAATACCGGTTTTGTACGAAGCGTTCATATGTATGTGTGCCGGATCAAATTATATGGCTACACGAAGATCGGATTAAAACCGGTTTGAAATCCCGATCTCGTGTACCATCCCAACGGGAATCGCGGTAATGTATGCTGGCGTAATGCATGAATCAAACAATGCTAGTAATGCGAATTTCCGATTTCCAAAGCTATTTTTCAGCAATTATAAGATATACTCGTATACATGACTTGGAGCATGGGGAATGCTGCAAGGGAGAAAGCTCATATGTTATAAGTCCAAGACTGGCCAATGAATATCACTCGCGGAAACAAGGGGAAAAGAACTTGCGAGCATACATCGGTTATGGGTAGTCTGCTATATAAAGCGGAAAGATG
The DNA here is from genome assembly GCA_963978885.1 of Nemotelus pantherinus. Taxonomy (NCBI): domain Eukaryota; kingdom Metazoa; phylum Arthropoda; class Insecta; order Diptera; family Stratiomyidae; genus Nemotelus; species Nemotelus pantherinus. The sequence goes on from CAXBUK010000020.1 coordinate 179,042, forward strand.
AAAATTTCGGAGCATTTCAAAACACAGGTAAGTACAATGCATGAATCCCCTAGCAAAGATACCGAGCCAAGAGCATGCGCTATTGGAATTTCCAATAAGCGTGACAATCACTCAGCATGCAAAAACAACACATGCTGAGATACGATCGGCTGCCGGCCAAAGCTTTAATTTGTATTCACCGTAGATGACGGAAATGCGAGAATACGATGTCGTACTTTCCAAAAAGCTCTTATACATAAAGCTATAAGACTAAAATCATAAATTTCCCCTTGTATAAATCTTCCCAGCCTAGGACATGCAATGTTAAAAAGAAACAACACGTAATGGTCCGGTAATGCTTACACGCATTACGCGAAATGCTTACCGAATATACCCGTAAGCATTATTTTTCCCGTTGGGATAGAAATTTGAGCGGCGATCTGGTTTACAAACACATAGATTGTGATTTGTTTTCAATAGGGCGTGTCCAAAAGGGAAATTTCTAATATCGTGGCTTCTAGCGGCCGCTGTTCACTTCATCGAACAGTTTGGTGGCCATCCACCAAACAGCATGCATCGGAATGCAAAATCATTCCGAAAATGCATCTGAGCGGAATGCCACGTGCGCTGTATCTAATTAAAAACTACTGTGCATATGAACTACTATAAAGACTGATATTCAAAGGAAAATAGAGAAAATAAGTAGATTTAGAACGCATATTGGCATTGCAGCAAACGCAACCTTTATTACGATCAGCCTATTTAGAAGGCAATGCACCACTTTCCAGGATTAACTCTCGTAGGAGTCAAGGTCTTAATCCTTCGCAATAACACGCCTAAAACGCCTACTACTTATTTTAATTTTAGAATGTATAGCATATGAAATTTCGTTAGAAGTATCAAGCAGTGCAATTGTGATGAAAATGCAAAATATTGATAACGCATTGCTAACTTGGCTCAACAACAATTTATGCTGTAAATTACGTTTTTACTAGATGAGTCCATCGAAAGCTAAAGAGATATAAATCGTTTTGGTTCCGCTATGAACGAAATTCCCAATTGTAACTGTTTTTTTTTTTGTAAGAGGTTTATAATATGAAAGTTTGATGGTAGCATTGTTGGTAGAAAAATGACTCATCATAAAAGTAATCTGATGAACGAGACATATCCTATGAGATTGGGGAATTTCTTAATATTTATTTGACTACGAAAATCAGTGAATCAATTAACTGTTTTACATTTTGCAAAAAAAAAAACAGCAGGGTTAATGGTGTGAAAGATGTTTGTATACGTACGCGCTGCAACGATTGGCTTGCATACACATCACTAAAATCCACTCAAACTCATATATAATACACATCAATGTGTCCCGTAAATCTACGAAATGTCTGGTGGAAGCACAAAATATTATTATATTTTTTTATGTCTGATTAAAACAGAACTGTTAAGACATAAATTTGATACATTTATTTCCAAAATGGCACCAACTTAGCTTTGGTGTGACAATTTAATCAAATTCACAAATATTCAACGTTCAAATGAATTAAACGTTATCTATAATGGAATAACCGCAATGCTTTCTCTATTACAATTCAATTTGTAGACAAAATCTATCATAAATCTGAGAGATATTATTTTGTGTGATTGCTTCGTGGCAACTTGAAGTTCGAACGAAATCCAGAGCCTCGATTTTTTTTCGTTGTCCGCTTCACGTGAAATGTCCCTTATTTTAAATTATTAATTTAAAATGTGCTGTCTTGGTTCTTCTAAATACATTTTCTCTCATAAATATAATTAGAAATTAAATCAAACACTCGCTCTGTCCTGATTCCCATACACTTTCTTTCAAAATGTTGCTCAATTTTGCGTTAGTAATGCTCAAAAATTACATACTCTACTGCAGGAGTGGGCAAACCTAATACTGGTATGATCGACATTAATTTTTTTAATTTATGCGCGATCAACTTCGAAAAATGGGTTAAATTAAAAACAAATAAACATTAAATTAAGGTGTTTATTGATATTAATATATTAAATACATTGTATTACGACTTTGTGCAATGTACTTTATTAATAAATATTTTGAATTAATTTTTGATGTATATGAGTGACTCTCCATTTCATCAAAAAGTATTGTAGAGTTAGGCTTGCAAGCACTGAAGCACAATGCTAGATTTGATGAAATACCCTCATTATCGAATTCTCTAAAAGGAAATGAAATAAATTCAAAAATCGGTTGAAGGTTATTGAGATTTGCAAATCGTCTCTCGAATTCTTGTTTAAAATTTTCCAGTTCAGGACAAAACATTTCAATATTACATGCACCAGTAGGTTAGGTTAGGTTGTGCCAGTTGGCACAAGGTTACACATGGACCTATTGGTACATATTGCTACGAGATAAATGCGGCAGGAGAAAAAAAATCAGTCCAAGCAGCCATCGAAGGCCCCGGACTCTTTCGCGAACTGATGAATGTCTTTCAGCTTTCAGCTAGATTCACTAGTAAGTTTAATATGCTTTTCAAAATATGGAAAATATTTAAAAATTTTGCCTATTTAATTGTGAAGCAAAAGGTTTTAATTTTACTTAAAAAACATTTACCGAACTCAACAAGTCAACAATGTTTTCTTTTTTCTTGTAATTGTAAATTTAGCAAGTTGTAACGGCCCATAAAATCCGTAAGAAATGCTAATATCTTTACCCATACTGGATCTTCCAATTGTTCATGTTTTTCTCCCAATGTGTCCAAAAATGCAATAATTTCAGGCAAAAGATTTAGAAATCTTTGCAAAAATCTTCCTGTGCTAAGCCATCTAAAGTTTAGTACAGTTTTCGATTTCACGTTAAATTTTCATGCAAATTTTGACGTGAAATTTATTTCGGCGAAAATTTAGCTTGAAAATAACAAGAGTTGTACTCACTTTTAAGCGTGAAAAATTGCTTGGAACATGCATTCGCTTTGAAAATGCAAATAGCTTTGGCACATGTCTCCAATCATTTCACGCTAATTTAGTAGGTGCAGTTCACTTTTTAGGCTAGTACTGAGTTAATCGTGAAGCTAAATTTTGACATGTCTCCATTATCTGGTCATTCTTTCGAGCAAAAATTTTGAAAATGCAGAAAAGCGGGGACACTTATCATTTCTGACGGATAAGATGTCAAGAATTTTAATTTTCGAACGATTTTATTATTGAAAAGACATTTACACAATTCAATTTTAAAAATTCAAACACCAAATGTCACTATTTAGCTCGAAAGAATGAACTACACAAACTACATTGCCGTGAAAATATTTTTATTTTATTTTATCTAAAATTGAGATTAACCTTTGTTACGCTGTGTGTGAAAATTTACTATCTCGGTAGCAGGGAGACGAATGCAAAAGCAGGCAAGGTGTATAGAACAGAGAGATTTAAGGAAATGAAACAACCGTATACGTATACGAGATTTAGTGAAGCAGTTTTACTAAAATGATATAAATCTATAAATTGCACAAATCGAGAGCATAGCTATCTCGGATTTTCCCGTTGGCTTCTCCGCCACCAAGGCTCTGCGAGCTTTTGTGTGAACTGAAACTGCGTGGACTGTCCGATTGGATCTACCAAGGCCCATTCCAAAATGTACTGAATAAATCGTCAACTAAATTTTTAGTTCACATTTTAAATTAACCTAGTAAATTATTAAAAATGTCTGTGATCGACTGTCGAACTGTTTGCGATCGACCGGTCGATCGCGATCGACCGTTTTCCCACCCCTGCTCTACTGCATCATTCTGCTAAATTTTAAATACTTATCTTTTGTGGAAGTATGCTAAAATCAATATTCAAAAATGACCTCTGTTCTTGATCTCCTGCTAAAATTGTGTGCTGTATGGTTACACATCTAACTTAAAAAAAACGAAAATATTTGTTTATTTGCAGTCCAAATCAAAACACAAATCATCGAATATCTCGAAAGTGCTAAAATGTGCTTAGAACATGAATGCGATTCATGGCCGCGGTGCCGCCAAATGCCTAAACCACATAACCATCATCTCAAATGGTTCATGTAACGTTGATGCATGAAGTGGCGACGTCGCTATTCACCAGACACGCACCAACTAACTGAACAGCACTCGCCAGAAGCATCAATAAAACAAATTTCCCTGTTTCCACGCGCTTCAACGAAGTAAACGGTGAATTTCAGAAGCCGCCACATTGGAATTCCCTTATTTGAATACGCTTCTAACGAAGTGAACTGTACTTGTCAGAAGCCGACATATTAGAAGTGTGCCCGTTTGTACACGCTCCTGCGAAATGAACAGCATTTTTCAGAAGTCGCCATGTAAAGAATTTCCCTGTATGGAAACGCCCTTACGAAATGAGCACCAATCAGCAGAAGCCGCTAGGGGAAATCTTCTGCACGAGCATGCTCGCACGATGTGAATAGGATAAGTCAGAATCTGCCATATTGGAAATCTGACTACACGGACGTGCTGACACGAAGCAAGCAGCTTTGGTCAGAAGCCGCCATATCGGAAAGCTGCGTCCATGCACATGCTCGAACGAAGTGAACAGCAGTAGTCAGATGGCGCCATGATGAAAACCGACGTGTACGTACACAGAACTATCGTGTACACACAAATACAATAACGCGCAGAGAAAGCTCACGAATTTCGGTATATTCCCAATCCCAAATTGGGAACAGCTATAAAATCGCTCAATGTCCCCACATTTACGAGTTCTATCCCCTCCTCCTTTTCATGTCTCTGAAAACCAAACTACCCCTCCAGGCTTTTTTCACATTTGACCACTCTCGTTGAATTTTGGCTGTCTCTAAACATTACCGTTACCCGGTTTCAAGTATATCCTCATCAAAGAACACACTCACTTTTTGTTGTAGTTGATGCTTTTGCCATTCTTGTTATTTGCACGAAAAGCAAGAACTAAACATTCAAATGGTCATGTGAATACTGCCGTCATTAGCGTAAACAATCTGTCTGAAATTTTTCGGACTTGAAAACTACTTAGATACATCAATCAACAAAATTTGAAAAACCGATCTTATGTGGATGTACAAGTATGTTAAAACCAACATTGAAAAATGCACTCTCCATATATCTCCAGCACAAATCAAAACACAAATCATTGAATACCTCGAAAGTTGCTAAAATGTATATACAAGGTTTATGCTAAGCACGGCAGAATATATCAAACCAGAGATGGAAAGAAATAAGCCGAAAGACAGTGAAACATGTTGAGTGAGGCGCAAGAGATAAGAATAAGAATGAATGAAATGAATAGATGGACGAATGGATGGACATAAAGTGTAAGCCTAAGTGAAATTGATAGGCTCTTGATGGTATTTTCTGCTTTTCATAATAAATTATTAACGTGTGCTCTGATTTCATCTTCTTGTTTTTTTTCGTGTTTTTTCCGGTTGTCTTTTAGCTAATGAGCCATCTGTCTGCTAAAATGAATTATTTTTGAATGTGTTGCATCCGACTAAACTCTGTCGAGCAGTCGTCAGTGCAGCATATATTTATTGAGAAATCTTCCTTCTCTTGCCCGGCGTGCCTTTTCCCAGCCGACTAGCTCAGCCTGGCGTGGGTTTGCGGGCGGAAGATTTCTACGTGCTATGGCGCGCAGACAGTACAACACTAATCAAATTTCCCATTTTTACTTCAGCAACAAACAGAAAAGGAAAGGAAACAAAGAGGTTCCGTAAAAATCATTAAAGAAGTATTTTATTCAATATGCATTATTTGCGCCAAAAGAAACTCAAACAAATACAATAATCCGAGAAGAAAGAAAAATAGAAAAAAAACAAAAAAATTAATAAGAAAAAAAAATATATAATCCAACCAAAATTCAATAATCCAACTAACTAAGTCCAATCATATAAAGAAACTCAAATCACATTTAAGCAAATAAAGCAGAATTTGGGTGGGGTCTCTCTATGCCCAACCCCGGCCGGAGTGGAGTTCACATGGATCATACAGAAAAGGCATAAAACGTTGCAAGCAACATGACATATCAATAATAATATGTAAATATATGAATATAAATATTAATCTAGATATCTAAAAATTACATGCACCCACACCAAAAGAAGTGATTATACTATTCTTTAAATATCAACTAATTTAGATTGGTAGTAGATATAAATCAATTATTCAAATTTTCAAATATTCGGCTGACATTCATATCTACTTCAAAGGTATTCAATCTGATTAACAACTATGTGCAACTTTTGACCTCGTGCGCATGAAATTTAATGGATTTTCTTCTCTTGTCAAAACTCTAACAATTTAATTCTTATGTTTTAACACTTATCTGGGATTCTTGGTTTTGTTTTCGCCAACTGCCATTCAGTCCATCTTCAGCCACAACACCATTCCAATCGTTCGTTTATTGACTAGCACCATGCATTCCTTTAACAATTCGTCGACAGTCACAATGCCTCTCCGATAGTGAATACCACCACTCATCTCCGAAACTTGATGCACTCCTTGGCCTGACCCACTGCAAATGTTTTCTTTTTCGTGATCATATAATCGTGATCCACAACGAACTCGTTACACCCAAAGTTCAAAAATTCATTATAATTCCCCTTTATTCAGTCACTGCCGTTAAACTACAAACGGATACATCAGCTACCCTGATCTCACTTCAACGATTTTCTTTGTCTTTTTTCTTTTTCTTTTTTTGACTTCAAAGACTATTTCAAAAAAATTCTTCTTCTTGTATTTCACCACTTTCTTTAAAATAAGCACTATTCTTTTTCGCACTTTTCGAGAAAAAAAAACGTCTTAAAAAGTTCAAACTCAAACTTTAGCAGTCCACTGTTCTTTCTAACCGCCTCAAAAAAAACCCGCCAAAGACCAAAATCCCGAACTTTCTCCTTCCACAGTTAATACCCAAGTCACCTTTTTCTTTGTTCAGAAAAATTTTCACTGTCCCGCTAGAGCGGTTTATTTCCAATTTCCATATCTGCAATTCCCCACACCAATGTGGCATCACTCAAAACCAACGATGCAGACATCAGCCACCAGGTTCGCTGAATTTTCGTGCAGTATCCAGCTGTCACCACCAGGTCCAGACAAAGTTAAAAGTCCGAGATACTTAAAAACTCATTTGCCTATATCATTAATGCCTCGTCAAGTCATGGAAAAACAAGCCAAGGTGAGACTTTACAGTTTTCCAAATGAAAAAATAGTTTTAAGTGTGAAATGTTGCATCTAGGTTATTTACGTGGCTCGGAATCCCAAGGATGTTCTAATTTCAAACTTCCATCAATATGTAGGCTTCACAACATACGGATTTAGCGGAGATCTTCCCAGATATTGGGAATACTTTAAGAATGGAACAGGTAAGAAAAATGTGTTAGCTGCCCATAGATGCGATTTCTCAACTAATGCTGGTAAACTTTTCCAGTGCAAATGGGACCATATTTTAGTCATGTGAAGGAAGGTTGGAACAATCGTCATCATCCGAATGTATTGTTTCTATTTTATGAGGACTTGAGCAGAAATTTGACAGAATCCATTCATAAGGTTGCGAAATTTTTAGGGAAAACTGTTCCACCTGAGCAAATTGAGAAGCTTCTCCAACATCGGCATATTGACAGTTTCAGAAACAATACAACTGTGAATTTTGAAGGCAAATAGGGTCTCAACAATCGTGGGGACGACCCAGACCCTGAGAGGTCTCAAAAATGCCGGGCACAACTCGCTGGCTTCTGACTGTGAGCACCATCCGTCATCACGCTTTGATGTCTTTAGCGTGGTAATTTCCAAGCACCTTCCCTTTCTCGTCTACTAACTCGTAGATGACCTGTCCCACTTTACGCTTAATCGTTGCCTTAATGAACTTTGGGGCGAGTTTAGCCGCAAATCGGTCAACCGCACAGCTTAGTGAATGATTGCGTACCCAGACGTCTTGACCGATGGCAAAATCTTTTACACGGCTTCTTAAATTGTATCTTTGCGCGCCCTTGTTGTATGCCTCAGTCATTTTGGTTTTGACCTGACAATGAATCTGACGTAACCGGTCACAATTTGGTACTGTCACAACCTCTCCATCCTCAAAAGCCTGTAAAGACTTCAAAAGCGCGTATTCAGAACCATGGTGGATAGGTTGATATCCGAACATCAGGAAATGGGGCGAACAACCTGTGGACTCATGTACTACATTACGAAATGCGGCACATGACTCCGGCAGGTTAGCGTCCCAATTCCGATGGTCGTCCCCTATGTAGGCTCGAATAGCGGTTAGAATAGACTGGTTGGCTCTTTCGGAGGCATTAGCTTGGGGTGAATAGAAAGGGGTGTAGCAATGGTTCACTCCATATTGGGCCAGGAATTCCGAGAAGAGTTTAGACACAAATTGGACCCCATTGTCAGTATGGATGGTCTCAGGCACGCCAAAGGTCAAGAATACGTATTCTTTTAAAAATTTCACCATCGACTCAGCTGTTGCCTTGGGTAGGGCCTTGAGCCAAATGAATTTGGTATAGTGATCGAGCACCACCAGCAACTGGGTGTTACCTAGCTTTGAACGAGGATATGGGCCCATAAAGTCAATAAACAAGCGTTGCATTGGCCGATCAGTAATCCTGGCGGCGCCCATAGGTGGTCTCATTGTAGCATTCGTGGCCTTAACTTGCTTGCAAATAGAACAATTGTTGACATAGCTGGTGACATCTTGACGCAGCTTCGGCCAGTAATAATAGCGTCGCAAGACTTCTAGTGTTTTACGAATCCCACAATGCGACCCCAAAGGGCTGTCATGACTACGTGCTAGCAACACTTGTCTTCCTCCTTCAGGTACCCACACCTTTGCACTGGGAATATCCAAGTCAAGACCTCCGTGTGATCCTAGATGAATATACACAACTCCGTTCTTCGTGTACAGGCTTTCGAACTGATCCGGATGTTGCTCAATCTGATGGACGAGATTCATGTAATCAGGATCCCGAAAGGCCTGTGATGGAATGTTCCCTAGCAATTGGTGATGCTCAGGAAGACAAACAACAGCACAATGAGGCCCCCCTTCAGAGTCGCGTGCTCGTGATAACGCGTCTGGTACGACATTTTGAGTGCCTGCTCGATGTTCGATGTTGAAATTGAACCCTTGTAATTTTAGGCTCCACCGTGCTAACCTCCCCGACAGATCTCTCTGGCCCACTAACCATTTCAGACTGGCATGGTCTGTGATAATGGTGAAAGGCAGCCCCTCGACATATGCCCGAAACCTTTTGACACTCTGCACCGCAGCCAAGCATTCTAGTTCGGTAACGCTATAGTTGCGCTGCGCAGCATTCAACTTCGGTGACATAAAGGCGATGGGATGCTCTCCACCATCATCATCTTTCTGAAATAAAACACTGCCGATGCCGGTGGCACTTGCATCGCACTGAATATAAAAGTGCCGAGAGAAATCTGGGTTGATCAACACAGGTGCAGACACTAAAAGTTCCTTCGTCCGATTGAAAGCCTTATTAGCAGCCTCAGTCCATACGAACCTTCTTTTACCCTTCAGCAGATCCGTCATAGGTGATGTAATAGACGCAAAATTTGGGATGAAACGCCTATACCACCCAGCCATCCCCATGAATATCCTCACGTCCTTTACCGTTTTGGGTCGTGGATATGCTATGATGCCGGAAACCTTTTCAGGATCCGTTTTTAGGACACCATCACTTATCACATAACCTAGGTATCGAATTTCTTTTTGGACGAATTTGCTCTTCTCAACATTGATGGTCAAATTCGCCTGCTGTAATAAATTGGCCACAATAGACAGCAATTTGAGATGGTCATCAAATGTTGGACTTGTTATCAGCAAATCGTCCAAATAAACGAATACCTGGTCATGCAACTCGTGAGGGATGACCTTATGCATCAATCGACACATAGTCTGTGGAGCATTGCACAATCCAAAAGGCATGACAGTGAAGTGATACAAAGGACGTCCAGGTACTGTAAACGCTGTCTTTTCCCGCGATTTTGCATCCAACGGAATCTGCCAAAAGGCATCTTTCAGGTCCAGACTGGTTATAAAGCGTGTGGACTGCAGACGTGCTAACAGGCCCTCGATCAACGGCAAAGGGTACGCATCCTTGACAGTTACCTCGTTCAATCGTCTGGCGTCCAGGCATAACCGCACTTTACCGGGTTTCCTTACTATTGTGACCGGAGAGCTCCAGGAACTCCTACTCTCCTCAATTACCCCCAAAGACAGCATACGGTCCAATTCGTCGTACATCAATTTCTGCACCACTGGTGACACTGCGTAGTGACGCTGTTTAATTGGTTGAACATCACCTGTGTCTATCACGTGTGACAAGAAATTGGTTTTGCCCAATCCTAGCTGGTTAAACGATGGAAATTGACGCACGACTTCATCGAGCCGCTGCTTGTCCCCCCGAGACAACTGATGATAACCAGGGTCCTGTGGAACTTACTCAACAGCAGAGCAATGCGGTGCAATTTTGAATGCATCCCAGAAGTCTATGCCCAGATAAACTGAATTGATTAAACTGGGGCATATTAGGAAGCGTATTAGCCTCGTCTTCTCCTTGAATTGCACCAATGTGCTTACATACCCGAGTACAGGCGCCTTTTGGCCAGAAGCGGTATGAACTTCAGTAGGCATTGAATGTATATTCAAGCCCAACTCTTCAATCAGCTTCAATGCCCCTGCTCCCAGGATGCTTACACTTGCTCCACTGTCAAGCAAGCCAGTCAACTGCCGACCTTTGATGGAAATGGTGGCAAATGGTCGGTTATCTCCATGGATGGATACAATAGAATCTAAACAGGCTTTCCGCAAAAATCGCCGAAGGGTGAAATATCTCCAGGTACGATTAAAACGCCTTGATGACTGTTTACGAGCATCATGTTTTGAGTTAGTAGACGAATGGAAAAGAACAGAAGGACATGGATTTCGGAGGTGTATTTATTGACGGCGTTGCAATTCGGGGTCGACATTGGTAGCTACGTCGGTCTTTTGGGGTCTGGTTGAGTGAATAGCCAGCGGAATACGCATCCTCCCCGTTGAAAGCGCATTCCTGCTGGAGTTTTCCGCTTGGCATCTAGGGCATTTAGGTTTTAGTACTCCTTCCTTGCCACATCCGAAGCAGAATATCCGTTGTATGGGAGCGGGACAGTCCATAAAACCATGGCCCAGGTCACGACAATTCCAACACACTCGGTATTCTCCTCTACCCTCTACTTCACGATCTTTATTCCTAAAGGTGCTGGAGTTCGTTTGTACGGCGTGTACTTCCTGTTTTGTCAACACATTTGAGGGAGTGGAACCTACAAATTCAGAAAAGTACCGAGGGGCTGGTGGATTTGAATCTACTTGCGCATAATTCCCTCAATCAGGTCTAGATTGACTTTCTTGTGTAAACCTTGCATTATAACTAGCCGGTCTTAAATTAGGATTATCAAAAGAAACACCTTTAAGACCCGATTGAATCACCCGCACATTGTTTTGGATACCATCATCAGATGGAGCATATCCCTGATCCCATAACGGATGACGAGCGAACAAAGTGGGTTCACTCAGATGACTATTGTTAAGGTAATCCGAGTCGAAATGCACCTCTTGCACTTGACGTGGCCGACGATATATGTCTCGATCTGAATTCATTTTCAAGAGTCTCCATTCTGATTCCACCAGACAGCAGCGTCTGACTAACTCTCGGGTTGAGGTAAATTCCACGCCAGCTAAGTGTATTCTAAGTGCTGGAGACATATTCCTAAGCACTACACACTGAAGATCAAGATCCATTAAGGGGGTATTTAATTGTAGAGAAATACTCTCAAGGGCATCAAAGAAATCTTGGAACCGTTCTCCTGGTTTTTGCAATCTACCATCTAACATTCTCCGCACGTCCACATCGGATCTAAAAGCACTGAACTGTTCCAGAAATTCTACCCGTAACCTACTCCATAAAAGTGGATAATTTAATTCCCGGAAACGCCTGTACCAATCTGCGGCCTGACCTCTCAGAAGCAGGTGGAAGTCTATAGCAAGGGTGGCTAGAGGAACATGGTAATCTTCCGCCAAGGACAACACACGAAACATAAACTGTCTCGCGGTCAAACCTGAAGTCGAGCCATCGAAAATCAGGTTCCATTTAGTTATAGGGACTTTTATTGATGATCGCTCACTCATCTCTGCTTGCGCCTGAAAAGTAACTCTCGGTGAGTCATTACCGATCGAAGTATTCGGACGAGACGTTTGCTCCTGTTGCATGAAAGAAACTTCTTCGTGAGGAATCCGTCTTCTTGATGACTCAGTGGCGGAACTGTGTGCTACCGTCTGACCAGTAGGAGATGAATTCGTTCTCATTGCCTCTGTGATTCTCGTGCCTTGAGCAGCCGAAGGGGATAGGCTCAAACGTTCCAATTGGTGCTGGAAAGGCGTGTAGCTAGGATCCCAACTATTTGTTCGGCGACGCATTGTTCAAGTATGATATACTTTTTTACTAATGTTCGAAGAAGAGCATTAGTATTAAAATCACTTTGGCCAAAAATTCATATTTATATATATATATATATATATATATATATATATATATATATATATATATATATATATATATATATATATATATATATATATATATATATATATCATCAAAAAATTTCAGTGAAAAAATCTCAGGAACGCGCCATCCGATTGAGTTGAAATTTTCAGGACACATTGGTGTATATGCAGAATAGTGCCAGGTCTCACAAAAAGTTAATAATCTTTAACCCTTTGGCGCCGGCGGCCATTTTAGTGATTTTTTTAATATACCTATTATTCCGTACACAAATAATTTTTGAAAAAATAAAGTTGACGACATAAATTTTGAACAAGTTTTACATGTGAATCGGATAATGTTTTGGAATTTTTTAACCCCATGTGTGCGCTGGGTGCCTAAAAAGAGAACGGGAAAATTTGCAAATTTTTAAATTGCGATAACTTTTGACAGAGCTATTCCATGATTACGAAATTTTCAGAACATGTTTGTTTTATTTAGTTGTAGATTCGTGTACGTTTTAATGATTGTGCTGGCAACCCTGTAGCTAGGGCAGGCACTGAAAGTGAAAACCTCCAAATCATCGTCTCTCTTGAAAAAATGTTGTTTCTGAAAAACAAAGCCACTCATATGTAAATTTCATGCTTTGTTTACATAAATAAAAAAAAAAATTTGATATGGTATAACGGGCACGCCTGGTAACCCTTGCCCAAGTTACCTATGTTTTTAGCATCAAAAACTTCTGTTCACGGAAACTCACGATCCAATGAGCAGAATGTATTGAAATTTTCAGAATGTATTGGTCTAGTCCTAGGTCTGATAGAAGTGATTTTGAAATCCTGGCGATTCTGTGCCAGTGGTGCCATCTTGAAAAATCACTAAAAAAGATAACTGTTTTTAGCCCTATAAATTCTGATTAAATCGTTCGATTTTGACGAAATTCACACCGTAGCTGCACCTTACTTCAAGCCACGTTTGGTAGAAATTTGGTTGAAAAATTCGGTTGGAGCTGCCAGCTATGATAATTTTGGTGTCTTAAATTTGAAAAAATAAAAATTTGTAAGTAAAAACATTCAAACCATCGAATATCCTAAAAAATGTCCGTTTCTACAATAAAACCAATCTGTATACAAACATTATGCTTAATATACACAGTCAAAGTAGAACTTTGGAAATTTCATGTCGGACAAGAACGGTAACCCTTTCTCAGTTAACCTATATTTTTAGCTTCAAAAACTTCTGTTCACGGGAACTCACGAATCAATAATCAGATAGAATTGAAATTTACAGAATCCATTGGACTTAAGTAGGGCCAGGTCTGATAGAGAAAAGAAAAAAAACTGCTTTTTGCCCTATGAAATGTGAATTAGTTACCCGATTTTCATGAAATTGACACAGTAGCTGCACCTTACTCTAAACTCTGTTTGATAGAAATTTGGTTGAAAAATTCGATTGGTTCTGCCAGCTATGGTAATTTTTGTGTTTTTGTGAAAATTCGCTCAGGAAAATAAAACTTTTTGCCCTATAACTTCCAGTGCAGTCATGAAATCATTACGAATTTCATACATTTAATGGATCCTATTATAGGCATTATTCAGGTTAAAATTGGTTTTTTTTTGGTATTGTTGGTTTTGTGTTTGCTTGCAATATCTTTATTAAGCGGTTTTATCGTAGAATTTTCAATTGGTAATGATATTTTAGTGACAATAAACAGCAAATATTAAGCTTTCGATTATTTGAAAAAACTCGCTGCAGGTACTCCTAAATTTCTTTATACTTCTATAACTTCAAATGTTATATAACAACGTGAAGCAGATGTGATATATTCTTGGCTTTGATACTGGCGAAAGGTTGCCAGCACGAGTCGGTTGTGCTACTTTTGTATCAAAAAATGCTTACAGTTAGTTTTCGTACCGGAAACATTTACAATGAAAATAAATAACCGATGTTTCAATTCCCAAAGTTCTGCAAATTTTTCGGATCGCAGCCCCAAACACCAACTTCAGTTACAGTGCTGCAGGCACTGAGCATTTTTTTTCATTGATATTATATGAGATGCTGCTTTTAAAATTTTGTGAAATAAGCAACTGATAACGAATATGATTAACCCGTGTTTTGCTCTCATAAACGTTGAAATTCATGCCAGTGGTAATATCTGAAACCTTTCCACCATATGAGTTATAATGCATTCTTGAGACAAAAGTAAAACGTGGCATTTGAGACAGTTTGGCCGCAATAAGCAGCTCATGTGGTGGAATATGCACTCAAAACCTGCACGATTCTTCTACTGTTCTTCGAACATTAGTGTTTCTAGCGGTTCAGGTGCGCTAGAGTTTTTTTTCCAATTCAAACCGAATTAATCTTCAATAATGTATATTTTTTTTCCTTCAGATAAGTATTATCAACAACCGAATAAGAGTATCAATTCAGACCCCTTAGGATTCTTCTTTATATATAATTAGCGGATAACACAATTATGTGCCGCAAGAAATAATTGAATACCTCGTGATGTAACTACAGAATAAAACTACTTCGTATCTGAAAAATATAACTTTCAATTCAATTCATAAAAAAAATAATGATTTTTACGGATCCTCTTCGGGACAGGAATTAGAGACAGGAAGAGAAAAGGTATAAAATTTGACACTAAATGATGAAATGGGAATGGGGAAATCAGGAGGATACAGCTCTCTTATAGTTGCTTTGAAATGACCCAATGATCATCTGTCCTGGGTCCTGCTCAAAATAATTCAATCGACCGAATAACATCCTACAGATGGACAAGGATCAAGAACAGCTCATGGGACATCTCAGTGGATACTTTTCCCCAGATGCGGCAAACTCAAGCCAATCTAATTACAAGATTAATTCTGTTAACCAGAAGATATTGCGCATCTTATCTTATTTAACTGGAGGTAATCCCACAACCACAAGAGACTGGTCAGCAATTAAAGAGACAAGCTCTGTTCGACACATAAATTGAAAACAATAGCACGAGATGGGCGCCAATGCTGCATTGACGACCGCTCGGCAAGATGATGATAGCAAATAAAAAGGGTCAGGTATATGACTGCAACCATAGCCAAAGAAAAGAAAAAAAAAATGGCTGAGGCAACAAGATGCTCCTATTAAACATTTGCCACCCCAGCCGAAAGCACATCTGCCAAAAGAACAATATCTAAAAAAGAAAGCCAAAATAAAGCCAAATAGTTTGGGCGCCATTTGTTGCATCCGACTAAACTCTGTCGAGCAGTCGTCAGTGCAGCATATATTTATTGAGAAATCTTCCTTCTCTTGCCCGGCGTGCCTTTTCCCAGTCGACTAGCTCAGCCTGGCGTGGGTTTGCGGGCGGAAGATTTCTACGTGCTATGGCACGCAGACAGTACAACACTAATCAAATTTCCCATTTTTACTTCAGCAACAAACAGAAAAGGAAAGGAAACAAAGAGGTTCCGTAAAAATCATTAAAGAAGTATTTTATTCAATATGCATTATTTGCGCCAAAAGAAACTCAAACAAATACAATAATCCGAGAAGAAAGAAAAAATAGAAAAAAAAACAAAAAAATTAATAAGAAAAAAAAAATATAATCCAACCAAAATTCAATAATCCAACTAACTAAGTCCAATCATATAAAGAAACTCAAATCACATTTAAGCAAATAAAGCAGAATTTGGGTGGGGTCTCTCTATGCCCAACCCCGGCCGGAGTGGAGTTCACATGGATCATACAGAAAAGGCATAAAACGTTGCAAGCAACATGACATATCAATAATAATATGTAAATATATGAATATAAATATTAATCTAGATATCTAAAAATTACATGCACCCACACCAAAAGAAGTGATTATACTATTCTTTAAATATCAACTAATTTAGATTGGTAGTAGATATAAATCAATTATTCAAATTTTCAAATATTCGGCTGACATTCATATCTACTTCAAAGGTATTCAATCTGATTAACAACTATATGCAACTTTTGACCTCGTGCGCATGAAATTTAATGGATTTTCTTCTCTTGTCAAAACTCTAACAATTTAATTCTTATGTTTTAACACTTATCTGGGATTCTTGGTTTTGTTTTCGCCAACTGCCATTCAGTCCATCTTCAGCCACAACACCATTCCAATCGTTCGTTTATTGACTAGCACCATGCATTCCTTTAACAATTCGTCGACAGTCACAATGCCTCTCCGATAGTGAATACCACCACTCATCTCCGAAACTTGATGCACTCCTTGGCCTGACCCACTGCAAACGTTTTCTTTTTCGTGATCATATAATCGTGATCCACAACGAACTCGTTACACCCAAAGTTCAAAAATTCATTATAATTCCCCTTTATTCAATCACTGCCGTTAAACTACAAACGGATACATCAGCTACCCTGATCTCACTTCAACGATTTTCTTTGTCTTTTTTTTTTTCTTTTTTTGACTTCAAAGACTATTTCAAAAAAATTCTTCTTCTTGTATTTCACCACTTTCTTTAAAATAAGCACTATTCTTTTTCGCACTTTTCGAGAAAAAATAAACGTCTTAAAAAGTTCAAACTAAAACTTTAGCAGTCCACTGTTCTTTCTAACCGCCTCAAAAAAAACCCGCCAAAGACCAAAATCCCGAACTTTCTCCTTCCACAGTTAATACCCAAGTCACCTTTTTCTTTGTTCAGAAAAATTTTCACTGTCCCGCTAGAGCGGTTTATTTCCAATTCCCATATCTGCAATTCCCCACACCAATGTGGCATCACTCAAAACCGACGATGCAGACATCAGCCACCAGGTTCGCTGAATTTTCGTGCAGTATCCAGCTGTCACCACCAGGTCCAGACAAAGTTAAAAGTCCGAGATACTTAAAAACTCATTTGCCTATATCATTAATGCCTCGTCAAGTCATGGAAAAACAAGCCAAGGTGAGACTTTACAGTTTTCCAAATGAAAAAATAGTTTAAAGTGTGAAATGTTGCATCTAGGTTATTTACGTGGCTCGGAATCCCAAGGATGTTCTAGTTTCAAACTTCCATCAATATGTAGGCTTCACAACATACGGATTTAGCGGAGATCTTCCCAGACATTGGGAATACTTTAAGAATGGAACAGGTAAGAAAAATGTGTTAGCTGCCCATAGATGCGATTTCTCAACTAATGCTGGTAAACTTTTCCAGTGCAAATGGGACCATATTTTAGTCATGTGAAGGAAGGTTGGAACAATCGTCATCATCCGAATGTATTGTTTCTATTTTATGAGGACTTGAGCAGAAATTTGACAGAATCCATTCATAAGGTTGCGAAATTTTTAGGGAAAACTGTTCCACCTGAGCAAATTGAGAAGCTTCTCCAACATCGGCATATTGACAGTTTCAGAAACAATACAACTGTGAATTTTGAAGGCGAATAGGGTCTCAACAAATGTCAGCGATTGGAAAAAAACTGCACTCTTACAAACAATTTAGGTGAAGTAAATATTTGTTATATGGCGGACTTTCAATTGCGCGAAAGCGAACCATATGAGAAGTTATATTGAATTATGTCAATGTTTTTGGAAACAAAACAGTTGTAAACACTAATTTTCGATAAACAGTAAAGAAATCATGCAGACTTTGAGTGCATATTCTACCACGTGCGCCAACCTAATTGGAGGTCTATGTACCGTTTTGATCTCAACAATGCATTCAAACTCATTGGGTAGAACGGTGTTAAGGGTTAATACTGGCATGAACTTCGAAATTTAGGTGAGCCAAACACTTGTTACTTATATGCACTATCGGTTGCTTATCTTAGGAAACTTTGAAAGCTGCATGTTCTGTAACATAATCAAAGAAAATGCTCAGTGTTTGTTGCACTTTACCAGCAATGCAACTAAAAGTCTACCACATATATTTCACGTCAAAATCAACCTACCCTATTAATCTCGTTTTCATCCGATGACTTCATCGAGAGTTATAGAGATAGAAAGGAGTCCGGGGCTGCGTTCGAAAAATTTAAATATTGCTTGCTTATTTTCATTGCAAATGTAACCCATATGAATACTTGATTTAAGCGTTTAGTGATACGAAAGTAACAAAAACGACTCGCACCGGCAAGCCTTTACTAGCACCAAAGCCAAAAATATATCACATCTGTTTCATGTTAAATTTCTCCCTTGGAATTTTGTTTCGACATAGTGCCCCAGAAAAGTTAGTCTTTCCAATCACAAAAGTTGTCAAATTTTCGAACTTAATAATTGCTGTTTATTGTTACTACAAGATCATTACCATTTGAAAATTTCATGATAAATTCGCTTACTACTGATATGGCCAAAATACAAAAACAATCATAGCTGGGTGCCCTATTATGGGCTTTCAACCGAAATTCTACTGAATATTACTTGCAATGAGGTTTATCCATATGAGTTTGATTTCATGATTGCACTGGCTGTTATAGGAAAAAAAAACTTTTTGGAGCTTGTTTACGGAGCACTAATGGTCTAAGGAGTTCAGTTTAGATTGAAAGAAGGTAGTGTCAGATTGTGACCTGAAGACATGGTAAATTTACAAGTCGTCCGCATATAGTGAATGAGGAATGTCAGATATAACCTCCAATATGTCAGATATAAAAATATTAAAAAGAAGAGGGATAAGATGCCTTCCTTGAGGAACCCGGGACTTAACGTCGAATTCCTTAGAAACAAAACCTTGGAAATGCATGAATTGCGAGCGATCGTGAACCCAGGAGCTAAACTATTAAAGATCCTGCTACAGCTTGGGGATCCACATGTAGTGATGAAAATGTTTTGCTTAAGTCTGTATCGATTGCGTCAATTTGATCACCTTTCTCCATTTTGCATAATACATCAGAAACAAGCCCCATAAGATTAGTTTCAGCAGAACGACATTTCTTGAATCCATGCTACTACTCATTCAGTCGAGCGTCGACCAGAGGAGTTTAGGAATTGAATGGTGATACATAATTGGGACATTTTACATGAAACCGACAACGAAAAAAAGTCAAGGCTCTGAATTTTGTTCATATTGTGCATAATTGTACTTCTAGAGGATATGAACGTGGATACGCAATTTTTTTTTCTATGAAGTTAAGCTGCCAAGCTATGGACTTTGATTAATTGGCAAATTTGATGAAAGGTTTTTTCGAAAGCCGATTCTGAGATTCGAAAAAAAAATCTTAAAAACATTAAACATAATGATTGGTAAGAAAATTAAATAAACTTTTTAATTTTAATTGAAAAAAAAGTATTTTTTTCAGGTGTGAAACCGGAAGTAAACAATTCAGCGCGTTATTTGAATAACTTGGGCGAGGTAAATTTTGTTTATTTTTGTATCAAAACAAAGCTTAAAGTGTATTTATTGTATGATAAATGTTTTAGAATGAGATGGCCAGTAGTTTAGGAGGCAAGTGAATGGTACCGAGAGCTTGCTTGGTACAACTAGTTGGCTCAAAAACAAAAATTGATTTCGAAATGGGATTAGTAGCGCCATCTATTACTTAAAAAAGGTTTAATTTGCTCATAAAAACCTAATTAAAATATATGACTCTTATATAATATAAATGACACCAAGCCATTTAGAATTTTTCGTTATTTCTCGAGTTGCAGTGACTATTACTTTCGTTGATAAGTTGAAGAGTTTTAATTATATGTATTATGTCTCCGTGCGGCTATTGATGTTTCAATACAGTCGATTAAAAATTTAATCGGAAGATTGAAAACCTAAGAAAAATTCCAAGAATATTAGCACAAAAGAAGTTATGCCGAAGCTGGAGAAAAAAACTGATCGTAGAAACACCTCCAGTAATTAAAAGCCTAGCGCATCAGAACCGCTAGAAAACAAATTTTCGAAGAAATTATCTTTGAGGGAATTAATAATGTGTGAAGACGTCATACACTTCTTTGTAGTATCATATCAACCATTTCTTACTCAAAGGAACAAATATCATTTTCTGACAGCATTTCAGTGCTGGCAACATTTGTCCAACACAGCAGCAATAAGTCTACCATAACATGCGTGCTTAATCAACCTATCCTTTGAATTTTGTTTTCATCTAAGGATAAAAAAAAGTTTCAGCGATTAAACTATGTCTGGGGTTGCCATGCGAAAAATTTCTTATGCTCGGAAGATTTAAATATCGGTTGCTTATTTCATTGTTAATGCTTTGCTTACCAATATACAATGGAAGCATCTGTTGGTGCGATATTTACGGAATTGTCTGGCGCTGGCAATCATGCTTCATAGCTGCTTCGCGTTGAGTTAAATCCACCTTGTGAATTTCCTTTTGATTCAATGGCTGCGCTGGAAGTTATAGGAGTGAATACAATTTTACGGTTACCATCCTCAAAACTTTTCAAATTTTCGAAACCTAAATATTTGTTGTTAACTGCCATTGCAGGATCATTCCCATTTGGAAATTTTATGATAACATCGCTCGATAAAGAAATGTCAATAACTTACGAAATTCATCATAGTTACCCTTTCATGAGTTTTCAACGAAATTCCGACAGAATTAAAAATGCAGCAAGATCCACTTATCATATGAATTTCGTATTGGTCTCGTTACTGCATCGGAAGTTATAGGGAAAAACCTTTATTTTGCTGAGCAAATTTACAATATTTAGGAGACCAAAATTGCCATAGCTAGCAACCCTACACTAATTTTTCAACCGAATTTCAACAAAATTTATCTTAGAGTAAGGTTCAGCTGCTGTATGAATTTTGTTAAAATCTGGTGACTAAATCGGAAGCTATAGGCGAAAAACCAGTTTTTTTCTCGGCGATTTTCCATAATGGCACCAATGTCGCAGTATTGTCCGCATTTCAAAATCACTTAAATCAGACGTGGTCCTAGCTAATTCCAACATGTCCTGCAAATTTCGAATTGATCGCATTATCCGATCGTCAGCTCTCGTGAACAGAAATTTTGAGTGCTGAAAATAAAGGAATTTGATTATGTGGTGCCGTTCTTTTTTACCACGGAATTTTGAAAATTTTTATTTGACTTTTTGGACAAGAGTCAAAGTTTTTCAATTAGTAGAATTCATTTCCAAAAATTGAAAATTTTTCGAGAGGGTCGGTGATTTGGAGGATTTTTTTTTAGGAGTCTGCTGTAGCTACAGAGTTGACTGTAGACTATTGAAGGTCTTTGTGTGTTAAAATTTAGTCTACATCCATACGCTATGCAAATTTCACGGTGATCCACTGTTTTGCTTAAAATTTATGACAAATCGAAATATGAAAAAAAATTCTTGTCTACTTTTAGGCACTCAGCGCCTACACAGGGTTTAAAATTTCTAATTCTTTATCATAGACAAGCTTAAAACATAATAAGTTTTCATTCCCAATACTTTTCTTTTACAAAAATTTACACTGCTTGGAAATATAGGAGCACCCGAAAATCACCAAAACATCTGCCACCGCCAAAAAATTTAAGATTATTTATTTAATTCTAGCAAACCATGGACCTACCTTTTATATACATCTATGTCCTCCGAAAATTTCAGCTCAATCGGATCGGCCGCTCCAGAGATTATCTTCCTTAATCATTTTGCTGATATATATATATATATATATATATATATATATATATATATATATATATATATATATATATATATATGTATATATATATATATATATATATATATATATATATATATATATATAAATATATATGTATATATATATATATATATATATATATATATATATATATATATATATATATATATTTATATATGACGAATTTTCGGCGAAGTGAGTCATCAATAAAAGAACTGGTTTAATCAGAGAGAGTCAAATTGTAAAAGTTGTGAAATTAATTCATTATTCCATGAATGATTACTTAGTATTAAAATCGATTCGGCCAAAAATTCATATTTCCTTATATATATACATATATATATATATATATATATATATATATATATATATATATATATATATATATATATATATATATATATATGTATATATATATATATACATACATATATATATATATATATATATATATATATATATATATATATATATATATATATATATATATATATATATATATATATATACATATATATATATATATATATATATATATATATATATATATATATATATATATATATATATATATATATATATATATATAGATATAGATATATATATATATATATCATCAAAAAATTTCAGTGAGATAATCTCGGGAACGCGCCATCCGATTGAGCTGAAACTTTCAGGATACATTGATGTATATGCAGAATAGGTCCAGGTTTCACTAAATGTCTATTATTGTTAACACTTTGGCGCCGGTGGCCATTTTAGTGATATTTTTTATATACCTATTATTCCGTTCACAAATAATTTTTGCAAAAATAAAGGGAACAAAATAAATTTCGATAGTGTTTTAAATGCAAATCGGATAATTTTTCTGAATTTTTAACCCCATGTGTACGCTAGGTGCCTAAAAAGAGAACGGAAAAATTTGAAATTTTTTAAATTGGGATAACTTTTGACAGAGGTATTCAATTAATACGAAATTTTAAGAACGTGTTGGTATTATTTAGTTGTGATTTTGTGTAGCGTTTAATGAGCGTGCTGGTAACCCTGGCACTGAAAGTGAAAACCTCCAAATCATCGTCTCTCTTGAAAAAATACCGCTTTTTCAAAAAAAAGCCACTCATATATAAATCTTATGCTTTGTTTATATAACCAAAGAAAAAAACTTGATATGGTATAACGGGCACGCCCGGTAACCCTTACTCAATTTACCTATATTTTTAGCATCAAAAACTTCTGTTCACGGGAACTCACGATCCAATGAGCAGAATTACTTGAAATTTACAGAATGTATTGATCTTAAATAGGACCAGGTCTGACAGAAGTCATATTGAACTGCAGGCGATTCTATGCCAGTGGTGCCATCTTGAAAAATCACAAAAAAAGATAACTGCTTTTAGCCCTATAAATTCTGATTGAATCGTTCGATTTTGACGAAATTCACACAGTAGCTGAACCTTACTTTAAACTGCGTTTGATAGAAGTTTGGTTGAAAAATTCGGTTGGAGCTGCCAGCTATGATAATTTTGGTGTCTTAAATTTGAAAAAATAAATATTTGGAAGTGAATACATTCAAACTATCGAATATCCTAAAAAATGTCCGTTTCTTACAATAAAACCAATCTGTAGACAAATCTTATGCTTTATCTACACGTTCAAAGTAAAACTCTGGAAATTTCATGTCGGACAAGAACGGTAACCCTTTCCCAGTTAACCTATATTTTTAGCATCAAAAATTTCTGTTCACGAGAACTCACGAACCAATAATCAGATACAGCTGAAATTTACAGAATACATTGTACTTAAATAGGACCAAGTCTTATGGAAGCAATTTTGAACTGTGGGCAACTCTGTGCTAGTGGTGCCATCTTGAAAATTTTTCATGAAATTGACACGGTAGCTGGACTTTCCTCTAAACCCTGTTTGATAGAAATTTGGTTGAAAAATTCGATTGGTACTGCCAGCTATGGTAATTTTTGTCTTTTGTTTTGAAAATTCGCTCAGAAAAATAAAACTTTTTGCCCTATAACTTCCAGTGCAGTCATGAAATCAATACGAATTTAATACAATCAATGGAACCTTATAGGAACATCATTCAGGCCAAATTTGGTTGAAAAGCCACGATAGGGTTGCCAGCTATTGTTGGTTTTGTGTTTAATTGCAATATCTTTTTTAAGTGATTTTATCGTAGAATTTTCAAATGGTAATGATATTGTAGTGACAATAAACAGCAAATATTAAGTTTTCGATTATTTGAAAAAACTTGCTGCAGGTAACCCTAAATTTCTTTATACTTCTATAACTTCGAATGTAGTATAACAACGTGAAGCAGATGTGATATATTCTTGGCTTTGATACTGGCAATAGGTTGCCAGCACGAGTGGGGTGTGCTACTTATGTATCAATAAATGCTTACAGTTAGTATTCATACCGGAAACATTTACAATGAAAATAAATAACCAATGTTTCAATTCCCAAAGTTCTGCAAATTTTTCGGATAGCAGCCCCAAACAACAACTTCAGTTACAGTGCTGCAGGCACTGAGCATTTTCTTCATTGATGTTATATGAGATGCTGCTTTCAAAAGTATCTGAAATAAGCAACTGATAACGAATATAATTAACCCGTGTTTTGCTCTCATAAACGTTGAAATTCATGCCACTGGTAATATCTGAAACCTTCCACCATATGAGTTATAATGCATTCTTGAGACCAAAGTAAAACGTGGCGTTTGAAACAGTTTGGCCGTAATAAGCAGCTCATGTGGTGGAATATGCACTCAAAACCTGCACAATTCTTCTACTGTTTTTCGAACATTAGTGTTTCTAGCGATTCTGATGCACTAGAGTTTTTTTTTTTTGCATTAAGTAAATAAACATTAGTAATTTAAATATATTATACTTCATATGTAAGTGATTTAAGTGATATATAATAGTTTTACTACAAATGTTTTGAATTCACACTCATTAGCTGTCCCAAGCAAGCTCTCCGTACTACGCTTCATATCCCGTTTATGTATTGAAATTCACCTACCTCCTAAACTACTAACCATCCTATTCTAAAACTTTTATCATACAATAAATACACTTTAATCTTTGTTTTAGTATAAAAATAAAGAAAATTAACGTTGTTCAAATTATTCAAATAACGAGTTGAGTTCTTTGCTTCCGGTTTTACACAGGAAAAAAATAGTTTTAAATCTTATTTCAAAATAATATACCAAGCATTATGTTTAATGTTTTTCAGATTTGATTTCGAATCTTAGAATCGGCTTCCTAAAAAACTTTTCATCAATTTTGTCAATTACTCAAAATCCCACAGCTTGGCAACTAAACTTCATAGAATAAAAATTGCGTATCCTCGTTCATATTCTCTAGAAGTACCATCATACACAATAGGGACGAAATCCAAAGCCTGGACTTTTTTTCGATGTCCGCTTCACTTGAAATGCCCCAATTTGAAGTTAAACGTCTATCGTCATATTTATATATTGGTGTACTATAAAAATATTTCCAAAACGATGAAAATATCCTATAGGAGAGGAAATTATTAAATGTAATATGAAGGGGCGAGATCAGTTGTTTTACATACTTAATCAGAAAAGTAGGAGGGAGGATGTCAGGCCTAAGGCCCTTCGTACTTTCAAGCTCCATGATGGCAGTAAATATTTCATTTCTCGATATGGTCATATCCTCAGCAAAAATTGTTTGACTCTCACCCGGGAATTAATACAATGTTGGGATGCAAAGTGGGCCAAAAACTACTTGAAAATGGTCAGCGAAACAGTTACAGATATCCTGAAAAGAAGAAGATAAAATCGTATTTTTAGCAAAAGAAAGGCAACTCGTTGTTTTTCGCTTCATATTAACGCAACCAAAAAAAAAATTGAGAAGCTGGACTATATTTTCGCCAGTAGATTCAATGTATCTAACGTACGCTTCATGAGACTAAGTATATGATTCATGAGCAATAAAATCATATTCTTCTTTAATACGATTTCTCAAGTCAACTTGATTCTTCGTTAGTTTGTAAAGTTTGTTTTTGTGGTTTCTCAGGCGTCTAATAGTCTTGCCAACCCAAGGTTCAGACAGTTTATCTTTTCTCCTTACCGAAGGTAGAAACTTTTCGACTGCGGCAAACACTATTAGTACATTATCATCAAGGCAATGGCACATAAATGCATTTGCCCAATCGACATTGTCAAGGAAATTGTGAATGCAGTCATAATCAGCATTATGGAAATCATATAAAATCGTATTATTGTAAGTACTTAGCATGTTCTAATCTGTAGTGGGTCAACTGTAAGAGCGGGTTGTTGAAAGCTGTTAAAAAAGAGATTCTCTGCGCCATTAGAAGGGCTAACCACTACATCGTCATAAACATGTGTAAAAATTAAGTCTAAACAATTACCATTTCGGTTGGGAGTCGGAACAACCTGCTGCAAATCATGGGCATACAACGTACTCACAAGGTTAAAATCAAAAGTCTCAAGTAAGTTTACTGGTACTAAACCATCATCAAATTCAACAGAAACAAAAAGAAAATTTTGGCGATTAAAAGCAAAAAAACAAGATATTTTTTCGCAAATACAATTGTACACAAATTTGTCAGATCTCGGTGGGACGTAATATAAACCGATACAAACCGAGGTTTTGTTAATTGAAACGCGGGTTAATATATACTGGAACAATTCATGCGAGGTGAAGTTTACAAGTTCATTTGAGTGAGTGTTCTTAACTGCATGTAAGACACCACCATCTCTTGACTGACCAGTGGAAACATAGTCTGGGTCATTTATAAAGATTGTCCAGGTACTATCGAGTATCTCTTCAGTTATGTGGGAGTCATATAACTATGTGTCAGTGAAGGCAAGTACATTGAAATGGCATGATTTGGTATCAAGAAAAAGTTTATTTATTTTACCGCTCATATCACCGCAACTGTGATAAAAAACTGTCGGGCCTTTGAGCGAGGATATCTTATTTATTTGTTTATTTATTATTGTCTAAATGCAGCGATAAAAATCCAATTAAAAACTAGACACAGAATACTGTTATATATATATATATATATATATATATATATATATATATATATACATACATATATATATATATATATATATATATATATATATATATATATATATATATATATATATATATATAATATATACATATATATATATATATATATATATATATATATATATATATATATATATACATACATACATATGTACATATATATATATTTATACATGTAAAAAAAAAATTAAATAAAATAATGTTCAAGACTTCAAAGACCAAGAATATAGAAAAAGAAGGAGACAATAAATTCAAACTAAACAAAGTATATTGAAGGCGGTTCATAAAATCTAATCATAATTCAATACAGAGATGAAATTGGAAATGCGGTTGTTTAATTAATTTATTTCGTGAGATAAAACGCTATCTCTTAATTTGTTCTTAAAAGTAATTAACGAAGACGAAAAAGGCCCAATATTCAAGCAATTATGTTCCCTAGGCAAGCGTGAAAGTAGTGAATAAAAATATGTATGAGTGCGAGCAAAAGGCACGTTGAGGATAAATGAAGACCTGGTAAAACGTACCGGGTCACGAACAGAAAACTGCGCCCTGGGGATATAAGTAACAGAACCATTACTAATTTTGTACAGGAGACATTCCTCAAAATACGCTCTGCGTGACAGGAGGAAAAATCATAGGAAACGATAATGAGGACACCTAATTTGAGAACAATATTCAACGACACTACGCACGAAGCAGATGTACAAGCGTATACACAAAAACGTAAAACTTAAATATCAGTAAAAGGTATGCACGCTCTAAGACTGAAGTCGAACAAACGCGAGGCCTTTGATGTGACACACCAGGTGTGCACGCCAAATTTTAGTTTAGTCTCAAACACAACACTAAGATCCAATAAATTATCAATAAGACTGAAGAAAGAAACAAAGGTTGAAAAAGGAAAACATGGTGTGGGATAATTTAAATGTAAACGACATCTGGAAGCATTTAGGAACATTAAAGTTAATACATTTGGCAGAGCATCAGTTGCCTAAAGCAGACAAGTCATTCTGCAGCTAGGAAATGCCATCCACTGGTTCAATCAACCTGAATATTTTCGGATCGTCAACGTACAAAAGATACGGGAATTTGAACGGGGAAGGAAAATCATTTATAAACTGGAGGAAAAAGAGAGGACCAAGAATCGAGCCTTACGGAACACCACAAGTAGGGTGGAAGAGGCACGAAAAATAAAAGTGGCTTTCTCGCCTTCTTGCTGCATACCTTTTGCGAAACCTTGGCTTCCATTTCATTTGGCTGTTACGTCTTAAGTGTCCTTTATAACCACAGGTCCAACATGTTTGAGCTTCGCCTATTGTTGATTCCCGGATAATCTCAGCTCTTTGGCACATGTACTCTCCGTGCACTTTACGGACTCTTATGCTACAGCGTGATGCCGGTTTTACCGATTTGTAGGTATAAATGAAGGCCAAAGTATCTAAAATCGAAGTACTTGTTGAGGTTCTTGATCACTTATTGCCTGGATGAAAGCACCCTTCGCCGTCTCGTCCCGATGCTCTGGATCTGAAGCAGGGTAGGACACAACATTCAGAAAAATGTCATTTAATAGAATCAAATTTAAATCAAAAGTTGAAATCACTTTGAAATAAAAAGCGAATCTTATATGAATTCCACTTTATTAAAAAAAAATTTATTTTCAAATCAAAATTTTTCATCACTGAATTAAAAAGAAACGTATATGGCGCCAAATCATATTTAAACATTTTTGAATCAAAAATGCCCGACTGTCAAATAGCAAGCATCAGAAAGTAGCTATTTCGTGACATTGGACAGCCAGAGCTGCTAAAATAGCAGCTAATAGCTGCTATAGCACGCACATTGAACACACCCAAGACTAACTTCGCAAAGACCCAACCCATGGGTATTTATGCTTCATGGTATTTCTAGATGATTGTGATTGCATGCGTCTAGGCTATTCTGGATTTCCGTTGCCGTATGAAAGCTGTCTGTGTCTTGGCTTCTAAAAGGTTCTGATCTGACTTCTAGAAGGTTCTGACTTGTGTTTATCTGTAGAATTTTTCAGTTCTACATGTACGAGATAGTTCGAGAAGATATTTCTCGCCGTTTCTTGTTATTTCTGGTGCTGATACGATGAAATATGATTTATTTGGTGTGTATGGAACAATATTATAATTAAGTATATATTTATTAGTTTCGCAACTATTTGCACTACTTGGTGTAGTATTCGATTAGGAACAGAATAAGCTGATTTAAGTCGTTCTGTAGATATGTTGGACTGCTTGCTGTTAATATCAACAGTGAAGATAGCTTTATAAGTATTTCATCATTCAAAACCAGAGCTGCAACAAACAAGAAAAAAATTCGCTTAAAAAAATTCGTCAATGTGACCATCTGTCCACTCGTATACCATTTTTGATATAGGTACCACTGCCATACCTAGTTTTAATTACGACTTCCAGCTCCACAAAAACTGTCTTTTTACAAAAAATTTAATTTCTTATAATATGTACATTAAATGTACAGCACAGTGACGACATGACGCCACACCCTTTTATGTCCGATACATTCCGACAGCCAGAAGGAAAGTCTCATCAGCTGATTGGATAATCTCGCGGCTTGACATCCGAAAAATTTTCAGAGCTTCGAAAATTTAAACATTAGCAATTAGTTTTGATTGTAGATGTTTGCCATATGAATACTTAATGTTAGCATTTATACATACGAAAATAACAAAAGCGACGCTTCCCGGCAACCCTTTGCTGGCACCAAAGCCAAATATATATCACATCTGTTTTAGGTTAACTCAACCTGCTCTGTGAAGTTCGTTTTGATCCGGTGATTGCGTTGGAAGTTATAAGTGTACAAAAAAATTTAGTGTTACCGCCCGCAAAAGTTTTCAAATTTCAAATATTCGTTCTTTATTTTCAATACAAGATCATTTAATGATAACATCACTATCCTATCATGATTTTTGAACAAAGGCTGTGTTCAATGTGCATACTTTAGCTCCTTCAAAAGCATAGCATAGTATCACTTTAGCAAGTGTCAAAATTCGCAGTAGCTAGGTAAAGCACCTTTGAGGGGGCATTTCAAGTGAAGCGGACAACGAAAAAAAGTCGAGGTTCTGGATTTTGTTCAGGTTTTTTTGGAAGCAGATTCTGAGATTCAAAACAAAATCTAAAAAACATTGAACATATTGATTGGAATAAAAACTTAGCTGTTTTTTTAATTTTGAAATATGAAAAATAATTTTTTTTCCTGTGTGAAACCGGAAGTAGACACTTCAATTTGTAGTTTGAATAATCTGGACCAGGTCAATTTTGTTTATTTGTATAACAAAACAAAGCTTAAAGTATACTTATTTTACCATAAAAGTTTTAGAATAGGATGGCCAGTAGTTTAGGAGGTAGGTGAATTTCAATACAAAAAATGTTTGCCCAAATCGATTTTAATATTAATATTCTTCGAACATTAGTTAAAACCCCTAGCGCATCAGAACCACAAAAAAACACTAATATTCGAAGATCAGAAGAGGATTTATGCAGATTTTGAGGGTATATTCTACCACTAGCTGCTTAAAACCATTACCACTAGCTACTTCTCGTTCTTAAAACCAATACATCCTGGGTAATAATATACCCTAAGACAATTTAATTTCGATCATTTCATCGAAAGTTACAGCGATAGAAAGGAGTTTGGGGTTGTTATCCGAAAAATGTCTCACGTTGAAGTCAACCTACTCTGTGAATTTTGCATTGATCCGATGACGGCGTTGGAAGTTGTAGGGATACAAAAAAATTTAGGGTAACCATTCGCAAGAGTTTAGACTCTTTAAATCTTATATTTGCTGTTTATTTTAACTACAAGACCACTACGATTTGTAAATATGATTACAAATTCACTTACTAAAGGTGTGCCAAAAAATACAAAAACAACCATAGCCGGCAGTCCTATCATTGTTTGCCCAACCTGATTTCCACTGAATATTACCTATATTACGATTAATTTGCCATATGAATAGGGCAAATAGCCTTATTTTCCTGAGCAAATTTTCAAAATTAAAGACACCAAAATTAGTATAGCTGGCAGTTGCAACCAATGTGCAACCTACTCAACGTGGCTTAGAATAGTGATTTTTAAAGATAGAACCACTGGCACAGAGTTGCTCACATTGAAAAATTGCTTCTATCAGACCTGTCTTACTTAAGGTCAATACATTCTGTAAGTTTCAACTATATCTGATTATCTGGTCGTGAGTTACCGTGAACAGAACTTTTCAATGCTTAAAATATAGGTAAATTTGGGACGGTTTATCGTTCTTGTCCGACATAGAATTACAAAAGTTCTACTTTGAGTGTGTAGACAAAGCATAACATTTTTACATGAGCTGCTTTTTTTCTAAAGAGAGAAAACCTTCTAGAAAAGGTGATGGTTTGCAGGTTTTCACTTTCAGCACCTGCCGTAGCTAGAGGGCTGCTAGCACGTTTATACAAAACTATATTTATATACAGCTCAATAATATCAACAAGTTCTATAAGGTTTATAATGACTCGATAGCTGTCAAAAGTTACCCCAATTCAAAAAATTTCAAATTACACGGATAACAATTTCCTAAAACTTATCAAATCTGTTTTAAAAACAAGTTCCAAATTCATTTCGCAAACTAAGTTGTTTTGAAAACTATTTACTAGTGTTAATGAAAATTAACATTTGGTGAGACCTGGACCTATTCTACATACATATACATATATCAATGTATCTCGTAAATTTCAGCTCAATCGGCTGATGCGTTCTCGAGGAATAATCACTGAATTTTTTATGATATATATATATATATATATATATATATATATATATATATATATATATATATATATATATATATATATATATATATATATATATATATATATACATATGAAAAGTTTGAAAATTTATCACGAACGCTAAAAATGCAATCCGACAGACTCACAGACGCTTTGTCCGAGCAACAACTAAAGTTAGCTGATATCAGCAGAAAATTGGAGGATTTAGACCATCATTGCGATGCTTCAACAAATGATGCAGTTGATGACCAAAAATATATTTTCCAAAGCTTTTATATCCCACAATCTAACAGAA
The DNA here is from genome assembly GCA_963978885.1 of Nemotelus pantherinus. Taxonomy (NCBI): domain Eukaryota; kingdom Metazoa; phylum Arthropoda; class Insecta; order Diptera; family Stratiomyidae; genus Nemotelus; species Nemotelus pantherinus. Next base: position 211,276 of record CAXBUK010000020.1, read on the forward strand.
TCAGTCGATGGCGTATGCAAGGGAGACTCCCATATCAAATGTTCTTTGTTTCATTTTACCCCGTACTACACTTCTTCCGGCGAATATACATTCAAAAGTGATCATATTAGCTCAATAAATTTACAGTCAAAATGTTTTTACTCAAGTTTCCAAAAATTGATGTATTGTATTCACATGTTCAGTTCTTTACTTACTTATCTTCAACTATGCTCGGTCAAACTATCCATTCAAATTACCCTGCGAAGATAGACGTGCTGCATAAAAATAACACGGCTAGCTAACAAGCCAGGGTAGTTCGAACCATTTTCAACATGCGCCCTTACACTACTTCACTGAAAATAAATGAAACTGTGTTATATTATTTTAATGTTGAAAAATCTGTTACTTCTATAACAGTTCAAAATCAGTTGTAACATTTTGAACTCCTATATGTAGCGTTTTGAACTCCTATAGGATGATCAAATTCACTTTAAATTTAATATTTTGGCTTCTGATCTATAAATAGTTTTTTTTACACATCTTGGTATGTTATCCAAATTCAATGTGCACTTTTACCAGCATGATAAAAATTCGATTGCACCTGAATTTTTTGAGCGTAGAAATTGCAAAAGAATGGAGGAAACATTTGTGTTCATTGGTGCACTTGATAAGTTAAAAACTATGCATTAAAAAATATTATTAAAACCAGAAATGATTATAAAAAAAACATGATATTTGATTTAATACAAAAAAAAAAACTCTAGCGTACCTAAACCACTAGAAATACTAATGTTCGATGAGCAATAGAAGAATCGTGCAGATTTTGAGTGCATATTTTACCACTCGCGCTCCAACCTGTTTCGAGTGCAAAACCACTTTGATCTTAACAATGCATTAAGCTCAATGGGGTGGAAAGGATTTCAGGACTACCACTTGCATGGATTTCAACATTTGAAAGCAGCATAACATAACATAAACAAAGAAAATGCTCAGAGCTTGCAACAGTTTACCAGCACTGCAGCTAAAAGTCTCCACAATTGCCTCACGTCAGAATCAAATATCTCGATTTTATCGATTTTATGCGATGATTTCGTCGAAAGTTACAGGGATATGAAGATGTTTAGGGTCAAAAAACCTTTCGTTTTGTTTTGAACCAAAAAATTTCTAGGACTTAGAAAATTTAAACATTGGTAACTTATTTTCATTGCAAATGTTCGCGTTATGAATACTGAATGCACGCATTTATTGATACGAAAATAGCAAAAAACACCTCACACTGGCAACCCTTCGTCCCGCATTGAAATGAACCTACCCTGCGAATTTCCTTTTGATGAAATGGCTGTATTGGAAGTTATAGGTGTGTAAACAAATTTTGGGCTACAAGTCACAAAAGTTTTAACATTCTCGAAAACTTAACATTTATTGTTTATTGTCACTACAAGATCATTTACCATTTAAAAATTTTACGATAAAATCGCTTAATAAAGATATTGCAAATAAATGCAAAACCAACAAAAGCTAGCAACTCTATCATGGTTTTTTTAAACCAGATTTCTTCTGAATAATGGTCTATAACAAGTTCTTTTTATTATATGAAAACCGATTTGATTTCATGACTGCACCGGAAGCTATTGGGTAAAACCCTTTATTTTCCTGAGCGAATTTTCAAAACCCAAGACACCAAAACTACCATAGTTGGCATCATCAACTGAACTTTCCAAACAAATGTCTAGCAAACGTGGCTTAGAGTAAGGTTCAACTACTGTAAGAATGAATGGATCAGAATTTACCGGCCTAAAAGCAGTTTTTTTCTCCAAAGGTACAGAATTGCCTGCATTTCAAATGTTTTACTTTGGCTATGTAGGCAAAGCTTAAGATTTATGTACGAGTGGCTTTTTTTCTAAAAGGCGAACATTTTTCAGGATAGTCGATGGTTTGGAGGTTTTCAATTTCAGCACCTGCCCTAGCTACAGGATTGCCAACATGCTCGTTAAAAACAACACAAATTTAAAACTTAATAATACCAATATGTCCTGAAAGTTTCATAATGATTTGATAACACACATGAGGCTAAAAAAATTCAAAACATTATCCGATTCACATTTAAACACGTTTGGAATTTATTTTGCTAACTTTATTTTTGCAAAAATTATTTGTGGACGGAATAATAGGTATATTAAAAATGTCACTTAAATGACCGCAGGTCCAAAGGATTAAAGGTAATTGACATTTGATGCGACCTGGACCTATTTTGCATATATATCAATGTATCCTTCTATTTTCAGCTCAGTCGGATGGCGCGTTCCCGAGAAATAGTCACTGAATTTGTTTGATGATGATATATATATATATATATATATATATATATATAAATATATATATATATAAATATATATATATATATATATATATATATATATATATATATATATATATATATATATATATATATATATATATAAATATATATATATATATATATATATATAAATATATATTATATAAATATATATATATATATATATATATATATATATATATATATATATATATATATATATATATATATATATGTATAAATATATATAAATATATATATATATATATATATATATATATATATATATATATTTTTATATATATATATATATAAATATATGTATATATATATATATATATATATATATATATATATATATATATATATATATATATATATATATATATTTATATACACGTAAAACCTCTTACAAATGAACAGAAGAGCAGAAAAAGATTTCTGTGAAAGCGCTCGCTAGGAAAAAATCAATAAGTTTAGAATTTTTTCAAGCTTGCGCCCCCTGGTAATAAGGCCACCAACTAAGAATATATTTATTTTTTGAAGAAACACCACCGTGTTTTGTTTGAGTCAACGAAATGTGAATATTATTGTAGTGGAAAAGGGTGAATATTATAATGTTGAGATTAAGTGAAAATGATTGTGGTTGGAGTTATTGTGATGGGAAAAAGTCATCACCTGGTCTGAGGCTCAAGTTTTTAGAAATCTTATTCACAATCAATGTTTTACGACTGTAAAGTGATAAGTTTCACAGATTGCTTTAGAATACGTACAAACAGATACGCTAACCTTTAGTCCGGTGTGTGACCATTGTTACATTTGCAGCACACACGTTAGCAGCCGGTGGTCCCCCATTGGGCTATACATGCATCAAATCCTTATAAATAGAATTGTAGTGTGGTGTGTTACTACAGTCAGCCGTGAGCCGCCAAGGAGAGCACACGCAAAAGACAATTCAACAAACAGCAATTTTAATTGCTAACAAGCCGACCGGATAATTAACTTGTAATTAGCATAGAACCAGCCGTATTCTACATCACAGGTAGATTATTCGTGGGGCGACATCACCGAGAGAAGAAATAGGGACGTTTCGTTTATATCGATTGGACGAGCCGATAATAAAGCAGAGAGGAAGCCGTTTCCTACGCATCAGGTAGAAATTCGTGGTACGACATCGTAGAAGACGACTCGATTACTTCGTGTGGACCGAATCAAGCGTAAGAGTTAGATTTAGTTTTCAGCATATGTACTGGCGTTACTTTACAAGTATTTTTCTATTTATTTTATTTTTACTTCTTTCTTAAAACCAATTAATTTCTTTAAAATATCAAAGAGGCTAGAAAAATTAAAAAGAAGCCAAACCCATTTTCTGGGTTGGCCTTAGACTAGGATAAACTAAAATGAGCCATATAGACATGGATACACCCCCCGTTGCTTCAGATTTACAGCACGGACCCCCTTACAATCAATCAGCACAGTTTCAATCTGAGATATCAATGAAATTGAGCATGCTGCTAGATGAGCTAAAGAAAACTCAAGAGGAACTGGCTGAGCAACGACGTCTCAATGCCGACTTAATCAGGCAAAATAATGAGTTGCTTAGCAAACTTAGCCAGAAGGTTGTGAAAAACAACAAATCCAAATCTCCAAACCAAAAAAGAAGAAGGCTTCAAACCTCCTCATCGGAGACAACCTCTTCCTCCAAATCGGAAAAAGCCATTTCTTCGGGCACAGAAGATTCTTCAAGCTCAGAGGACAGTTCCTCTGACATGTCAGTGTTCCTGGAAAGCCAGGAAATAACCGATGAACCTCCCACAACCAGCCTAAAGCCATCAAAAAAAAAACAGCTCAGTTTCAAATTCCCTCTCAAATGAAGACTTTCCTTCTCTAAATCCAACAAATCAGCTTAAAAAAACAATCACCTCTAAACCTTCGGCAACACCGAGAAGAGTAGATTCTCCACCGAATCCTCGGAATCCCATTCCATCTGATGAATCAACAGAAACCCCGAAGGTTGTTCCAATTATTCTTCGCCAGCCTGAGCAATGGACAGGGCTAGCACGAGTGCTAAAACAACGAAACGCCGAGTTTGTTTCAGCAAAGAGAGTCTATTTAGGCATACAAATCATGCCAAAAACCCCTATCGACCATAAGAAAATTACCCCTATCGACCATAAATTAAAATTAATAAAAATCTTCACGGAACTCAAAGTGCAGTACCATACGTACTACCTACCAGAAGAGAAACAACTTAATGTTGTAATTAGAGGCCTTTACGGACTCACCACCGAGGAAATCAAAATAGACCTACAAAAACAGGGCTTCAATCCAATAGAGGTATTTTATCTAAAAACCAGGAAGGACCCCCCCAAGCTTATTAAAGTTCTTCTTCCTAGGGAAGAAAAACATATTTACAATATTCAGGCCATCTGCCACCTAGTCTGCCAAGTCGAGGCTCAGAAACCGAGAGCCGGCCAAGGGCAATGCCACAACTGCCAACAATTTGGCCACTCTTCCAACAACTGCCACGCACAATCCCGGTGCGTTAAGTGTGATGGACTCCATCATCACACACACTGTGATAAGCAACCGGAACAAAAACCGAGGTGTGTTAACTGTGGCGGGGAGCACCCCGCAAGCTATGGTGGTTGTCCTAAAAACCCCAAAAATATTAAAAAATCTTTCGCTCAAATAGCCCGAGCTAATTCTAGCACAGCCCATCCAGCGGCGGTCCCTACTAACCTACCAAAACCTCAGTTGAAAGCCACAAATCCTCCAGAGCAAATGGGGCAGTTCCTGGAAGTCATGCAAGTCCAACTTCATTCAATGATGAAGGACTTAATAGAAAAAATGGTTCTAGGCATGTTTAAAACTCAGAAATCTCCAGCGGTATATCAAATGAATAGAGATCTAAATGAATAGAGATGATCGAATTTCTATACTCTCTTGGAATGCGAATTCCATTCTCAACAAAAAAGGTGAGTTGATGCAATTCCTCAGTAAGCGGAGGGTTGACATCCTACTCATTCAAGAAACATTTCTTAAACCAAGTAATCAATTTCGTCTCCCGAACTACCATGTGTACAGAAACGATAGATTGACAGGCAGGGGAGGAGGCACTGCTATTCTTATAAGAAGACATATCAATCATCACGTACTAGACTGCCCAACCCTAAATGGTATGGAAGTTACTGCAATTAAAGTGCACTCAAACCTACTAGATTTTACTGCCATCGCCGCATATAGACCTCCCAGTGCACAACATTTTGCAGAAGACTTGAGATCACTTTTCGTTCTTGAAGGTCCCGTCTTCCTCGGAGGAGATCTCAATGCACACAATCGCCACTGGGGATCTATTAAAAATAACCTCGCAGGTAGAGAACTGTTCAAATTTGCAGAAGAGTCTGCATGCTGCCTTCACATCCCCGAGGAGCCCACCCACTTCGGACCAATGCACAGTCACATATTAGATATCGGAATATCCAAAAACATCCCACAAAATGTCCAGATCAGTGTTCTAGATGAACTGCCATCGGACCACAAGCCCGTACTCTTCCAAATTCAGAACATTTTTGTCATCTCTCCGATAAAAGAAAAACTTTGTACCAACTGGCAAGCATTTCGTGTCTCCCTGGCTAATGACAACAGTTTCAACGCACCTAAAACTGCTCAAGACTTAAATAATTCTATAGAAACCCTTACCAAGTGCATTTCCCAAACAAAAGACAAGTATACGTCTACAATCCCAATTAAGGATAAACAAGATCCTTACGAGCTCCCACACTCTATCAAAATTCTCATTAGAAGGAGAAATCAAATTAGGAGACGCGCCAGAGGTACGGGAGACCCACGTTTACGCAAAGAGGTAAACCGTTTAACAAACGTTATACGCGATCAAATCAATCGTTTCAAAAATGAGCAATGGGAACTTTTTATGAAAAGTATGGAACCCGGTAATGATTCATTCTGGAGGTTGTCCAAATATTTCAGGACGAAAACCAAACCCTCCATGCCTCCCGTTCATGGAACGACTGGTCTGAAATTCAGCGATTCAGACAAAGCCGAAGCATTCGCGGATACCCTTGAACTACAATTTCAAGAAAACTACTCCTTAGACGACGATCTAGAAAACGAGGTACTCATGGATCAAGCTGCTCTGAGAATCATAAAATCAAGGACCCCAAGAAAAGACACAATTCCCCCCACCAGTCTAGAGGAGGTAAAAAATCTGGTACGCTTTATCAACAAGCGTAAAGCCCCAGGCCCCGATAAAATTACCAACCTTTGCATCAGTCACTTACCTGATAACGTCTTACAGAATCTAGTAGACATCATAAACTGCATTTTCCGTCTGAAAAAATATCCAAATTGCTGGAAACTAGCCACAATAACTGTCCTCCCTAAACCCGGTAAAGATTTGACATTCCGTCAAAACTGGAGGCCTATTAGCCTTCTCTCATCTCTGGCTAAAATAACTGAGCACATCTTTCTCTCTCGACTAAAGGAGATAGTTCAACTCAATAACATCCTGCCTGATGAACAATACGGCTTCAAGTCGCAGCATTCTACCGAGCTCCAACTATCCAGAGTCACCCAACATATTAGAACAGGGTTCAACAGACGTCATTCCACAGGTCTAGTTATGTTCGATGTAGCCAAAGCTTTTGACAAGGTTTGGCACGCAGGTCTGATAGTCAAACTAGATAATCTACAAATTCCCAAATCACACTCACAACTTATTGGCTCCTTTTTACATGGAAGAACCTTTCAAGTTAAAATAGAAAGACACCTCTCCTCAAAGCGCCACATTCAAGCTGGCGTACCTCAAGGCTCACCTCTCTCACCAATTTTGTACAATCTGTACACCGCAGACATCCCACGTTCAAATAGAACGAACATATCTCTGTTTGCAGACGACACATGCATCTTTTACTCCTCAAAGCAAGCACATTCTATCACTACTAATCTACAAAACTCAATTGACCTCTTCTTAGAATACTTCCAAAAGTGGAAAATAAAAATCAACAGTGATAAAACTCAGGCACTCTTCATCACCAGGAAGAGAAACCAAAGGCCACGGTTGCTTACGGTTGACGGGGAAACTATAGCTTAGCAACGAACAGCCAAATATCTAGGTCTTACGTTCGACAATAAACTTCAATGGACACCACATATCGCCATAAAACGAGCAACCATAAAGAGTACCATTAAATCCCTAATCCCACTTATCAACTCCAGGAACTTTAATATGACAAACCGAGCCCTCCTCTACAAACAAGTCATAAGACCACAACTACTATATGGTTGTGTAGCTTTCGGTCAAACGACCAAAACCAATATTAAAAAGCTCCAAGCAGGTCAAAACATCGCCTTAAGAATGATCTTTAATATCCCAAGATATGTAAGGAACGTAGATATACATAAAGACTTGAGAATAGAATCGGTAAAAAAATACATCCGCGACAGAGCTCTGAAACTTTTTGAAACTGTCGACAGACATCCAAATAGGTCCCTAGATATTCTGAAACTCCCAAATAATCTTTATCGTCCCATTTATCCTAGCCTAAGGCAACTTATAGAATAAAGCGGAAACGCCAAATTGTCAATTTAAAATGAATAAACAGTAACGCCAGCTACATTGTTGGAGCTAAATAATGCTCACAGCCACGAATGGAGTAAGAGTGCAAACACAGCACTAGCTCCAAGCAGACCACAGTTCACAGTCAGTGTGTTACTGTGGTTGAAAGATAACTTATAGCCAAAATACAAATAGTCGTTTCACCTACTAAAGAAATACTCTACTTCACATTTTTTGCATATGACGCACACTGTATTTGGTTTAACAGATGACTATTTAACTTCATTTATCATTAGTGTGACCTGACCCTTAAACGTATCCGAGGGCTATCTCTCTTGAAGAAGACGTTAGGAAGTTAAGTCCTTTCATGTATTTTACAGTATCACTTGAGATATATATTTTTCCCTTGATTTTCAAGAGCCTTTAATCCCCCAAGAGTCGTTTTATAAAAATATAATATTGTCGCGTACGGTGCGAGTGCCAAAAGGAATTTCAGATGGGGCAATCATAGACGAAATAAGCATTTGTTGATACAAAAGTAGATACACTCCCGTCTCGTGCTGGCAACCGTTTGCCAGTATCAAAGCCAAAAATATATCTACATCACGTTGACCCTACCCTGCGAATTTCGTCTCGATCCGATGACTGCATTCGAAGTTATAGGAGTATGAAGAAATTTAGGATTACCTGCAGCAAGTTTTTTCAAATAATCGAAAACTTTATATTTGCTGTTTATTGTCACTAGAATATCATTACACTTTGAAAATTTTACGATAAAACCAATTAATAAAGATATTGCAAATAAACACAAAACCAGCAATAGCTGACAGCCCTATCGTGGCTTTTCAACTAGATTTGGTCTAAATAATGCCTATAATAGGTTCCATTAATTGTATGAAATTCGTATTGATTTCATTACTGCATTGGAAGTTATAGGGCAAAAAGCTTTATTTTCCTGAGTGAATTTTCAAAACTAAGGACACAAAAATTATTATAGCTGGCAGCACCAATCGAATTTTCAACCAAATTTCTAATTAACACGGCTTAGAGTAAGGTTCAGCTACTGTTTCAATTTCATGAAAATCTGGTAACTGAATCAGAATTCATAGGGCAAAAAGCAGTTTTTTTTTTTTTGTAATTTTTCAAGATGGCACCACTGGCACAGAGTTGGCCACAATTTAAAATCGCTTCTATCAGACTTGGTCCTATTAAAGTCCAATGTATTCTGTATATTTCAATTGTATCTGATGATTCGTTCATGAGTTCCCGTGAACAGACATTTTTGATGCTAAAAATATAGGTAAATTGGGAGAGGGTTACCGTTTTTTTCCGGCATTAAACTTCCAAAGTTTTACTTTGACTGTGTAAATAAGGCATAGGATTTGTATACAAGTTGGTTTTTATTGCAAGAAACGGACATTTTTTAGGAGATTCGATGGTTTGAATGTTTTCACTTTCAGTGCTTGCCGTAGCTACAGGGTTTCCAGCGCCTTCATCAGAAACTATACAAATGTGCAACTTAACAACGTTAATTTGTCCTATAAGTTTTATAATGATTTGGTAATTTGGTAAAAAGTTATCGCAATTCAAAAATTTTCAAATTCTCTCATCTCATTTTAGGCGCCTAGTACACACATAGTGTTAAAAATTTCAAAAACTTTATCATATTTACATTTTAAACACGTTCAGAACTCATTACATAAACTTTATTTTAGCATAATTTATTTTTTGACAGAAGAAAAGGTGTATTTAAAATATCACTAAAATGGCCGCCGCTGCCAAAAAGTTAAAAGTTATTAGGTTTTTGTGTGAAACCTGGCACTATTCTGCATATAGACCAATGTATCCTGAAAATTTCAGTTCAATTGGATGGCGCGTTCCTGAGATTTTTGATGATATGCATATAGGGTAATTCCATTGAAAATCGACCAATTTTCAGATAATTCTTGAACTCACCTCCTTGAAATTTGGAAATATTTTGATATCCAGAAGGTCTGGTGAGCTAATTATCGAAAATGAAATATTTTTGGAAAATTTGGTATATTTGCGGAAATATGGCCACTTGAAGTTTTTGAGAAACGTCGGTTCGTGTTGCATTCAACAAATTGTATAAAATCTTCTACTTTCCGTAGAACCTTCAAATATAGCTTGTTGGAAAGAAAAAGGTGTAGATATTCTAGAAAAATTAGTGCCAGAAACATCCTGGCCAAAAAGGATAAAAAGGATCATTACAGTGTCCTTTATCCTTGAATATTTCAAAATGCGCACCTTCGATTTTCTTCATTTTTTTTATATATTGTAAACAGTTGTATAAACTACAAATGTGCGAAATTTCAAAGTGGTGCTCGTAAAAACACAGTCGTAAAAAATTTTTAAAGGTGTGGAATACTGTAACCGCTTAAGAAAATTTATAGAAAATGGTACCGAAACAAGGTAAAACTTACAAAATATGGTACGAAACAATTTTCTGTTTTCAAAATATATTGAAAACTGTTTTGCAATGTTGTTTTAAGCCCGCAGAAGATTCTAATCCAGTTTCTAACGTAGAACGATCTGTATAATTCCATTGCTTATAACTAATACCACTCACGCAATTTGCATCAAATTTTTTTCACATGTACTTAGAACAACGGCTGATCCAGGGAAATCCTGGCAGCTACCAAAATAAAAATCTGTTTGTGGAGGAGAGCATATCATCAGAGATAAAAAGTTCTTACAATTAGCCAAGCTTATGTCGGAACCCTTTGCTAGAAAATTTATTTTTGATCCTTTAATCCTTAATTTAACGTTTTGATGTATAACACATACACAGACAGAATGTGTTCCCGATGCTTCCGCTAAATTGAATTATTTAGGCAGTCTGCTGTTTGCATTGCTGCAGTAGAATGATTTTACGAGACCAGAGATTTTCAGGGAAGTATAACCTCGTCTAATTTTTTTTAATCATATATAGTATGACGTTGCGTCAGGAAATTCGAACACTACTTTGGCACGTGACGATTTCGTCGGCAAAAGTGATAAAAGTAAACACTTTGTTTCCTTTGCTGTAGCTTTTGAATATTCTTCTTTGATATTATTTACTATAGATAATTCATTATCTGTTTGTTGTTTTTTCTGTAGGTAGTTCCTGCTTTATTTTAAGCACATTTTTGTACAGGACGCTAGTTAAGTTTTTTTTAACTTTCTTCTTAGAATGTCCATTTTACAAAATTGTTTGTCTATATGAGCCCATGACTTTCCTTAACTTCAACCACCTCTGATCTATACCCTGAAAGCTTCTTGGAATCAAAGCAAACTACAGGCATTGCATTTAACCCTAATTTTAAGTTGTAAAAATATACTAAATCGACAAACAAAGGAAGTAATTAAAAATATATGTACAGTATAATATGTGGAAGAAACTCAAAATAATCCTAATTGTTCATGCCGCTAGTAAATGAAAAAGAATCTTTTGTCTTTATTTTTGCTTGTCTTGCTTATTGTAAACAATTTATATTTTAGTGCTAAAACAAAATCGAAGTACTATTCCTTTTAAAAAATAAAATCATAAACAATAATTACCCATAACTCAAGAATTTAAGACCTTGATTTTGCACAAAAAAGCATAGGCCATCATCAAGTTATTTCATACATATACATATTGTAAGTTTCACCTTGTGTCAGTACCATTTTCTTTGGCGGTTATAGTATTTTGTTCTTTTAAAAATTTCTTACAAATGTTGGTCCGTTTTGAAATTTAGCACATTTGTAGCTTATATAACTGTTTATAAATTAGTGATTAAAGGATCAAAAATAAATATTCCGATATAAGCTTGGCTAATTATAAGAACTTTTTATCTCTGATGATATGCTCTTCTCCACAAACAGATTTTTATTTTGGTAGCTGCCAGGATTTCCCTGGATCAGCCGTTATTCTAAGTACATGCGAAAAAAAATTTAATGAAAATTGCGTGGGTTGTATTGGTTATAAGCAATGGACTTATACAGATCGTTCTATATTAGAAACTGAATTAGAATCTTCTGCGGGCTTAAAACAACATTGCAAAACAGTTTTCAATATATTTTGAAAACAGAAAATTGTTTCGTACCATATTTTGTAAGTTTTACCTTGTTTCGGTACCATTTTCTATAAATTTTCTTCAGCGGTTACAGTATTCCACACCTTTAAAAATTTCTCACGACTGTACTTTTACGAGCTCCACATTGAAATTTCGCACATTTGTAGTTTATACAACTGTTTACAATATATAAAAAAATGAAGAAAATCGAAGGTGCGCATTTTGAAATATTCAAGGATAAAGTACACTGTAATGATCCTTTTTATCCTTTTTGGCCAGGATGTTTCTCGCACTATTTTTTTTTAAATATCTATACTTTTTCCTTTCCAGCAAGCTATATTTGAAGGCTGTACGTAAAGTAGAAGATTTTATACAATTTGTTGAATGCAATACGAACCGACGTTTCTCAAAAACTTCAAGAGGCCATATTTCCGCAAATATATCAGATTTTCCCAAACAATTTTATTGGTGCACATAACTCAACTACTTATATTCACAGTGAAAATGTCATTGAAATCTGACGATAGCGATAAAAAACCGTTGGTCGATTTTCCGTGGAATGACCCTATATATATATATATATATATATATTATATATATATATATATATATATATATATATATATATACATAGAAATATGAATTTTTGGCCAAAGTGATTTAAATGCTAATGTTCTTCTTCGAACATTTAGGTTAATCACAATACAGCGTTTTCCGCTGCGGCCAACGCAGTGGGCTGCGAGAAGTGCTGTCAAAAAATTAGAATGCACTCTTTTGTATGGTAACGCGCACAATGGCTGCGGCGGAGTTTGCGGCAGCGGCGAAATTTGCCAAATTTCTAATTAATTAATTCTCTTTTGGGCTGCGGGAAGTGCTGTCAAAAAATTAGAATGCACTCTTTTGTATGGTAACTCGCACAATGGCTGCGGCGGAATTAGCGGCAGCGGCAAAATTTGCCAAATTTCTAATTTTGCCGCACCGCTAGCGGTGATACCTACCATAGGTTGGCATCACCACTAGGTTGAATTAACTCTGTTTGAATTAGGTTGAATGGTCTGGTGGAATAGACAAGCGATGGCTGATGAGTATTGTGATAAGCCAACCTAATCCTCGTACAACAGGATTTAGCAATACAAAAGAAAAAAAAATGATTTTGGTTGGTGCCTTGGTTGCATGGACAGCGACATTGTCGCTGCATTGTGATTCACCAAATTCAACTGCGGCATTCACGCCTCCCCCTGTGGAACCCAGCGGAAAACGCTGCGTTGGCCGCAGCGGAAAACGCTGTATTGTGATTAACCTAATTAGTAAAAAAAGAATCTGCAGTGGGAGAAACATGCCTCCATTTAACAGGCCTGAAGTGTTGCTAGGGTCATAGCTTGAGATGTTAGCGGGGTCACTTTGCCCACTGACTTTGGTTTAAAAAAGGAGAAGTGGACATGGAGTTTGGTTTGCAGATGATTTTTAATTTTGTTGTTTCTAGAGTTGAATTGTGTCTATTAGTGACCGCTCCTCTCTTTAAGTTTACTCTCTTACGATCTATTTTAAAGTGTTTGTTCAAATTTAACAAGCTAAACTCTACAATGTCCATGTTATATATACAAGCTATTTCTTTGATTATATTAAAAACGAAACTCCAATGTCTTGCTACTTAATTGCTCATGTAATTCTGTCAGACCTAAGAGTACGCCCTGAACTCCTAAACTAAGCATAATTCACTCAAGTTATACTTAAGCACCATGAATCAAAGAACTATGGCCAATGACAAACAGAGCGGTTTTTGCGAGGCGTTTCCCGAGAGGAAAACCGAGTCGGTATAGTCGTACATTACTTTAGCATTGTGATGACACACACCGCGGTGCGAACCGCCTCTCGGTTTCGGAATCGCGTCGGTTGATGAGAGAAATGACCCACCGACTCGTTTTTCGAGCGTTTTTCGATGAGTTCATTGCTGCGTAGTCCGATCGAGCTGAAATTTTCTGGATGCATTAATGAATGCATGGGATAGGGGAAGGAAAATATGATACTCTGACGTAATTTGTAACTAAACCGACTCGATAAACGCTTCTGAAAACCGCTGTGTGTGGCAGCCGACGCGCCAAACCGAAGCGTTAAACGCTTCGGTGAAACCGAACTGTCTGTCATTGGCGGGTATTTTTAGTGCAGTTTATTACTAATGTTCGAAGAAGAACATTAGTATTAAAATCACTTTGGCCAAAAATTCATATTTCTATATATATATATATATATATATCATCAAAAATTTTCAGTGAAAAAATCTCAGGAACGCGCCATCCGATTAAACTGAAATTTTCAGGACACATTGGTGTATATGCAGAATAGTGCCAGGTCTCAGAAAAAGTTCATAATCTTTAACCCTTTGGCGCCGGCGGCCATTTTAGTGATATTTTTGTTATACCTATTATTCCGTACACAAATAATTTTTGCAAAAATAAAGTTGATCAAATAAATTTCGAACGTGTTTTACATGTGAATCGGATAATGTTTTGGAATTTTTTAACCCCATGTGTGCGCTGAGTGCCTAAAAAGAGAACGGAAAAACTTTAAAATTTTTAAATGGCGATAACTTTTGACAGAGCTATTCAATCATTACAAAATTTTCAGGACATATTGGTATTATTTAGTTGTAGATTTGTGTAGCTTTTAATGAGCGTGCTGGCAACCCTGTAGCTAGGGCACGTACTGAAAGTGAAAACCTCCAAATCATCGTCTCTCTTGAAAATATGCCGCTTCTTCAAAAAAAAGCCACTCATATGTAAATCTCATGCTTTGTTTACATAGACAAAAAATAAAATTTGATATGGTATAACGGGCACGCCTGGTAACCCTTGCCCAATTTACCTATATTTTTAGCATCAAAAACTTCTGTTCACGGAAACTCACGATCCAATGAGCAGAATTAATTGAAATTTGCAGCATGTATTGGTCTTAAATAGGACCAAGTCTGATAGAAGTGATTTTGAAATGCGGGCGATTCTGTGCCAGTGGTGCCATCTTGAAAAATCACTAAAAAAGATAACTGCTTTTAGCCCTATAAATTCTGATTGAATCGTTCGATTTTGACGAAATTCACACAGTAGCTGGGTCTTATTTTAATCCACGTTTGGTAGAAATTTGGTTGAAAAATTCGGTTGGAGCTGCCAGCTGTGATAATTTTGGTGTCTTAAATTTGAAAAAATAAAAATTTGGAAGTGAAAACATTCAAACCATCGAATACCCTAAAAATGTCCGTTTCTCACAATAAAACCAATCTGTATACAAATCTTATGCTTTATCTACACGTTCAAAGTAAAACTTTGGAAATTTCATGTCGGACAAGAACGGTAACCCTTTCCCAGTCAACCTATATTTTTAGCATCAAAAACTTCTGTTCACGGGAACTCACGAATCAATAATCAGATACCATTGAAATTTACAGAAAGCATTGAACTTAAGTAGGACCAGGTCTGGACTTAAGTAGGACCAGGTCTGGGACCCTCTGTGCCAGTGGTGCCATATTGAAAAATTACAAAGAAAAAAAACTGCTTTTTGGCCTATGAAATGTGAATAAGTAATCAGATTTTCATGAAATTGACACAGTAGCTGAACCTTACTCTACACTCTGTTTGATAGAAATTTGGTTGAAAAATTCGATTGGTGCTGCCAGCTATGGTAATTTGTGTGTCTTTAGTTTTAAAAATTCTCTCAGGAAAATAAAACTTTTTGCCCTATAACTTCAAGTGCAGTCATGATATCAATACGAATTTCATACAATTTATGGAACCTTATATAAACATTATTCAGGCCAAATTTGGTTGAAAAGCCACAATAGGGTTGCCAGCTATTGTTGGTTTTGTGTTTGTTTGCAATATCTTTATTAAGCGGTTTAATCGTAGAATTTTCAATTGGTAATGATATTGTAGTGCCAATAAACAGCAAATATTGAGCTTTCGATTATTTGAAAAAACTCGCTGCAGGTAACCCTAAATTTCTTCATACTCCTATAACTTCGAATGTAATATAACAACGTCAAGTAGGTGTGATATATTCTTGGCTTTGATACTGGCAAAAAGTTGCCAGCACGAGTCGGTTGTGCTAAATTTGTATCAATAAAATTATACCGGAAACATTTACAATGCAAATAAATAACCGATGTTTCAATTCCCAAAGTTCTGCAAATTTTTCGGATCGCAGCTCCAAACACCAACTTCAGTTACAGAGCTGCAGGCACTGAGCATTTTCTTCATTGATGTTATATGAGACGCTGCTTTCAAAATTTTGTGAAATAAGCACTGATAACGAATATAATTAACCCGTGTTTTGCTCTCATAAACGTTGAAATTCATGCCAGTGGTAATATATGAAATCTTCTACCATATGAGTTATAATGCATTCTTGAGACCAAAGTAAAACGTGGCATTTGAAACAGTTTGGCCGTAATAAGCAGCTCATGTGGTGGAATATGCACTCAAAACCTGCACGATTCTTCTACTGTTCTTCGAACATTAGTGTTTCTAGCGGTTCAGGTGCGCTAGAGTTTTTTTTTTATTTTAGTATGATATCTTTAGTGCAGTTAAACCATGAACATATGTATAATATTGTAAAATTATTTGCACATATAAATAAAAAAATAAAATATATATATATATATATATATATATATATATATATATATATATATATATATATATATATATATATATATAGATATGGTATAGAATGCGTCGAACAAATGAAGTTCGACGAGACGGATGTGCACTTGCATGGCGCTGTGAAAAAACTGAATGAAATAGGCGAAATAATCGAAATAATCAAATCATTTCATGTTCAAATGAATTTCAGATGCACTGCATATTAAGATATATGTAAGTATGCTATTTTTATGAGGGATTTCAGGCACATTAATGCACGTAAGTTGCCATGATGGCAGAAAGGATGCATCGGACATGTTTGAAATATGTCAAAAACGGTGGTGGTGGGGAGGCGGCGGTCATGATGGGAAAATGACGTCCGCGATATCTATTCCCACGTTACAGGAGTTACTAGTAGTAGACATCTTAGAGTTAGTTAGGGATGTAAATACATGCATAAGTATCTAAAGTTCAAGAAAAATAATTAGTAAGTGGTGATTGATAGGGAACCGAGTGTTCCTACTCCAGATGTCTGCTCCTGCTTATAAAGACATCTGGGAAACTCAGTTTCCTTCAAAACACGCCTATCTATTGGTCGAGTTTTTATTATTATTTATTTAAAAGGACATAATGTCAGGTGGCTAATTTTGACCAGTTGGTTAATAATTAACAAATTAAGATATTTAGATATTTACCTAGAATCCTATATGTAATCTATATATGATTTAAAACTATATATATATAAATAAACTGCACTAAAAGTTACATACTTATATCTCCAGGATTAAGAATTGGGGAAATTCCTATTCATTCTTAGTTCAAAATGGCTAGCGGTTGCATATATAACTAAACAGAGCGAAACTAACTTACTAAATATGCTAGCTAGATTAAACAAGTAGCAAATTTCGTAAAATGTAATAGATGAAACGCAAATGCAATGTTGCAGTGAACTGCATCAAATTACAGCAAATATGCTGCAATTGCAGTAAAACGACAGCACTGATCCTGATTGTAAATCGCAGTCTAAAAATGCAATTCTCATCTCTCATTTAAATTTAGAAAAGATAATTCTATTGTAAAATGGATTTAGAAAAGATAATTCTATTGTAAAAGATTACGACACGCGCATGTCTCTCTCGGCTCGCTGCTTGTGCGTGACGTCACCGGGAGAGTTCGGTTCATGAATGAATGCATTAAATTGTATTGGCATACAAATAAATGCATGAAAAATGGTTTATGGTTTTCTTTTGCAGCATTGTTTTAATATTATAAAATATCAATGAGCTTATTAGATCATAGTAGATTTTATTTACAGGAGTATATATGTGAAAAATGAAAAAATTCAATGTAATTTGTGTGTTATTGCTGTACTGAAAGTCAAAAGAAGAATACTGTGGCAGAAGAAAAAACTATTTTATATGTATCCAACAGATCAAATTTTTGTGATGTGTAAAAGGAGCGAAAAGGTATCGGAACTATTATATGTCTATTGCATGATTGCTTTTGAAATATTTCCCGAAAGAACATTAAGTTTAGGATTTGCAACACGAAATGCTTGATAGTCTTCTCTGGATATATTTGAAGGAAAGGTTGGTCAATGATGATCCTGAGCAGTGCTGTCGTTTTAGTGTTTCTTTGTGCAGTACATAAAACTCCGAAGTTGCAGCAGATTGCTCTAAATTGCAGTAGATTGATTCTTCTATAGGTATATACATATGTGTACACATATAAGTCTTCTTACATGCATTTAAAATACAACTATTGCTATATGAAATAGCAATAACAAACCATATTCAATAAAAGATGTATAATTTTTTTTTTAAAGATGTTAGATTCGAGTTTAGTCGTTTGGTGAAAAATACATATTATTGTTAATATCAGTTTTTCCATATTAAAGAAAATAAATTACAATATACAGTTATATCTCCAGGATTAAGAATTGGGGAAATTCCTATTCATTCTTAGTTCAAAATGGCTAGCGGTTGCATATATAACTAAACAGAGCGAAACTAACTTACTAAATATGCTAGCTAGATTAAACAAGTAGCAAATTTCGTAAAATGTAATAGATGAAACGCAAATGCAATGTTGCAGTGAACTGCATCAAATTACAGCAGATATGCTGCAATTGCAGTAAAACGACAGCACTGATCCTGATTGTAAATCGCAGTCTAAAAATGCAATTCTCATCTCTCATTTAAATTTAGAAAAGATAATTCTATTGTAAAATGGAAACAAATTAGCTAGCGCAAATTGAGTCTATGAGCTGAAAGATTATGTGCTAATAGCTTTTCCAAATTCTTCAATAACAGCTCTTCAAGATGATGCTAGAAAGCCCAAATACAATCAGGGTTTCTTATTACGGTGATAAAAATTATGTGGAGGTCTGAACTCAGCTGCATTCTGAAGGTATCTGTTTTCTCATTCAATGAGATGAAAATTGACTCCATCAGAAAATTATGTGATTCAAGGTTTGTTCGAAACCTGCCAGCGACCGAAATATTATGCCTTTCTATGTAGAACCACAAAATAAGGGACTGCTAATTTAACAAATGTTGTAAATTCATGTGGATTTTCAATCCATACAATTGTTAATGATTCAGGAGATGAAAATCTCACAATCCATAAGGAGTTAGAAGTATTCCAGTTTTCAAACTTAAAATTTAGGCACTTCAAAAAAACCCCAGAGATATAAAAATGAATTGCTATTTATAGACCGACCAACATTTTTTGAGCTATGTTAGCCACGTAAAGTACTCCAACCATAGTTTGGGTTATTCAATCCGTCCAGTTACGTCCTTCATTTCTCAGCTCAAATATTTCATATGTACTTAGTAAGGTATTTCCCTGATTTCACCCTAGAGGAGTCTTAAACTAGCAATGGAGTTTTTGTATTGAAAATAAAATTAATTAAAATGAGTAAAACCTATTTTTTGAAGTTGAAATCATCAAAAGCATCATTAAATTGTGTTATTTACAATAATATTGTTGTTTAGCCACATCTCGAAGAGTGAACTTGGACTTTCTCAAGTGTACAAACAATGCGTTTTGTTCCAAATCTACATCTTTTGAAATATACTTTAATCATATTTTGCATAAATTGTGCATACATTTAACATGTACTACTAAGCACATAATTTAACTGTACATATTATGATTCCTTAAGTGACGATTTTATGTACAAGAATGTATGCAAACATGTTTTAATTACGGATTGTTTAAATGAATTACGCCAGCGCCCATACATTTTACACCAATTCATGTGAACATGCCGCGCGACGAACTCTCCCGGTGACGTCATGCGCAGAGAGAGAATAAAATGGTCACTCTAGTGTCGCTATCTCTAGTGTTTCTTGTATCATGCTTAAGCACTAGCTCTACATTGTTTAGCTAATTCGAAAAACAGTTTGTACATAATCGGAAATAAGCAGTTTGAGCTAAAAGTAGCTTACGTGATAATTTAGGTGTCTCTTTGTTTCGACGAAGGTCGCTGTAAATGATAGTGAAACTGCAGGGTGGCGCAAAAGTTTTTGCTCTTGGACCTGAGCAATGAACTCGAATGAATTTATCGGGAAAAACTATTCTTGAAAATTCTAAGATCCTCTTTGATTTTTCATAAACCTAACTAGCTTTGATTAATTCCTGTACAGATATTGAGTAGAAATTTTAGTGATAAAATACTGACTTTTGTTTCAGAGTCGGCAAAAACAGAAACCAAAATTCAAAGAGAATTAGTGCGTAAGCCTGATCACTAGTAAAATATCTAGCCCTGCTATTACTTGGACATTTTTTTATTAGCTTCAGGTGTCATCTGTATTATAATAAAAAAACAATTGGAAACATAAATTTATTCATTCATCTTTTGCTAGTTGAATTGAATTTGACGACCGAATCAAATTCAGAAGCGCGTTGACATTTAGTGCATGAATTAGTTGAGCTATAGCCGCAGTGATATATGCAAAATATTGAGGATCCATAAGAAGAATGATGCAGCGCCGAAGAAAGAAACGTGGACGAAATGAAAAAAGTCTAGCGCATCAGAACCGCTAGAAAACTAATTTTCGAAGAAATTGTCTTTGAGTGACAAAAAAATGTGGAAAGACGTAATACACTTTTTTGTAGAATCATATCAACCATTCCTTATCCTAAGCAACAAAACTCAACTGTAACACAAATGATGAAAATGTTTAGTGCTGGCAACACTTTTCCAACGAAGCAGCAATAAATTAACTATAACAAGCTCATTCCTCAATCAACTTTTATTTTGAATTTCGTTCTTTTCGGAGAATTTCATCGAAAGTTTCAGCAGTTAAACGTTGTGTGAGGCTGCCATCCGAAAAATTTTGAAAACTCGGAAAATTTAAAAATTGGTTTCTTATTTTTATTGCGAGTGCTTTGCATATGAGTATGTAATTTGAAGCATCTGTTGGTGCAATATTTACGGAAAAGCCTGATGCTGGTTACCCTGTGTTAGCAGCAAACCAAACTATATACCAAATCTGCTTCACGTTAAGTTAAACCCAACCAGTAAATTTCGTTTCGATTGAATCACTGCGCTGGAAGTTATACTAGTGAAAAGAATTTTGGGTTTACCACCGTAAAGTGTTAATATTTATTGTTAATTATCATTGCAGGATCATTACCATTTGCAAACCTAATGACATAACCGCTTAGTAAAGAAATTCCGAAAAATTACAAAAATGGTCATAGCTGGCAGTCCTTGCATAATTTTTGTACGAAATTCCTACGACATTTGGTTCACATTAAGGTTCATTTACCGCATGAACTTCGTTTTGATTTCATGACTGGACCGCCAAGTTATAGGGAAAAAAGCTTTTTTGTTGCTGAGCAAATTTGCAAGATTTAGGAGACAAAAATCACCATAGCTGGCAACTCTATTCTATATTTTCAACCAAATTTTCACCAAATGCTGTCTAAAATAAGATCCAAATCTTGTGTGAATTTTGTTTGAATGTGATGGCTAAATCGGAAGCTATAGGCCAAGAAGCTGTTTTTTCTCAGTGATTGCCACAGGGTTACCTGTATTTCAAAATCACTTCTATCAGACCTGGTCCTAGTTAAAACCAACATAATGTAAGTTTCATAATGATCGGATAATCCGGTCGTCAGTTTTCGTGAACAGAACTTTCGAGTGCTGAAAATAGAGGAAATTTGGTGATGGATTGCCGTTCTTGAGCAAATCGGAATTTTTAAAATTTCAATTTGACATGATGGACAAGGTTAAAATTTATCAAGGATTTGGATTTTTTGTCGAAAATCAAACATTTTTGAGGAGGGTCAATGATTTGAAAGATTTTAGTTTCAGGAGCCTGCCGTAGCTACAGAGTTATCCGCACTGTCTTGGAAATCTAAATGTGATAAGTTTTGGTCAACATCAACACGCTTAGTATTTTTCACGATGATCCAATGTTTTTGTCAGAAGTAATGGCAAATCAAAATTTGAAAAAAAATCCTTGCCTACTTTTAGGCACTCTGCTCCCACGCGCGGCTCAAAATTTCCAATTTTTACTATTTGTCGAAAAAAAATTAGTATTAAACTCTTCGCCGAAAATTCATATTTCTTTATATATATATATATATATATATATATATATATATATATATATATATATATATATATATATATATATATATAAATATATATATATATATATATATATATATATATATATATATTTATATATATACATATATATATATATATATATATATATATATATATAAATATATATATATATATATATATATATATATACATATATATATAATATATATATATATATATATATATATATATATATATATATATATATATATATATATATATTATACATATATATATATATATATATATATATATATATATACATATATATATATATATATATATATATATATATATATATATATATATATATATATATATATATATATATATTTATATATATATATATATCTATATATATATATATATATATATATATATATATATATATATATATATATATATATATATATATATATATATATATATATATATATATATATATATATATATATATATAAATATATATATATATATATATATATATATATATATATATATATATATATATATATATATATATATATATATATATATATATAAATATATATATATATATATATATATATATATATATATATATATATATATATATATATATCAGCAAAATGATTAAGGGAGATAATCTCTGGAGTGGCCAATCCGATTGAGCTGAAATTTTCCGAAAACGTAGATGTATATAGTAGGTAGGTCCATGACTTGCTAGAATTCAGATATCTTAAACCTTTTGGCGGCGGCGAGCGTTTTAGTGAATTTTCGGGTACTCCTATATTTCCAAGCAGTGTAAATTTTTGTTAAAATAAATATTTGCGAATGAAAACTTATTGTGTTTTAAGGTAGTTTATGATAAAGAATTGGAAATTTTGAGCCGTGTGTGGGTGCAGAGTGCCTAAAAGTAGGCAAGGAATTTTTTTCAAATTTTGATCTGTCATTACTTGTAAGAAAAACAATGGATCATCGTGAAAATTACAGAGCGTATTGATGTTGGCTAAAATTTAACACCTATGGATTTTCAAGATGAAACGGGTTACCTTGCAGCTGCGGCAGGCTGCTGAAAAAAAATCCTTCAAATCACTGACCCTCCTCCAAAATTTTTGATTTTTGACAAAAACTTCAAATCATTGATAAATTTTGACCTTTTTCCATCATGTCAAATTACAGATTTTGAAATTCCGATTTGGACAAGAATTGGCAACCCATCACCAAATTACCTCTATTTTCAGCACCAGAAAGTTCTGTTCACGAGAACTGACGACCGGATTATCCGATCATAGTGAAATTTACAGAACATGTTTGCATTAACTAGGACCAGGTCTGAGATTTTGAAATGCGGGAAACCCTGCGGCAGTGGTACCATCTTGAAAGATCACTGAGGAAAAAAACCGGTTTTTGGTCTATAACTTCCGATTCAGCCATCAGATTTTAACAAAATTCACACAGTACTCGGGTCTTACTTTATGTAACATTTGATGAAAATCTGGCTAAAAATTAGAATAGAATTGCCAGCTATGGTGATTTTTGTCTCATAAATCTTGCAAATTTGCTCAGCAAAATAAAGCTTTTTTCCCTATAACTTCCGGTACAGTGCAGAGATCATAACGAAGTTCATGCAGTAAATGAATTTTAATGTGAACTAAATGTCGAAGGGATTTGGTACAAAAATCATGAAAGGGCTGCCAGCTATGACCATTTTTGTTATTTTGTGGAATTCCTTTACTGAGCGATTATGTAATTAGATTTGCAAATGGGAATGATCCTACAATGAAAATTAACAACAAATATTAACGCTTTAAAAATTTGAAAAGTTTTGAGGGTGGTTACCCTAAAATTCTTTTCACCCGCATCACTTCCAGCGCAGTGATTCAATCAAAAAGAAGTTTACTGGTTGGGTTTAACTTAACGTGAAGCAGATTTGGTATATATTTTGCTCCGCTGCTGACACAGGGTAACCAGCATTAGCCGTTTTTGTAAATATTGCACCAACAGATGCTTCAAATTACGTACTCATATGCAAAGCATTTGCAATATAAATAAGAAACCAATTTTTAAATTTTCCAAGTTTTGAACATTTTTCGGATGGCAGCCTCAAACAATGTTTAACCGCTGAAACTTTCGATGAAGTCCTCCGATGAGAACGAAATTCAAAGGATAAGTTGATTTAAGTATGAGCTTGTTAGGATAAACTTATTGCTACTTCGTTGGGAAAGTGTTGCCAGCACTGAACATTTTCGTCAGTTGTGTTATAGTTGAGTTTTGTTGCTTTGGATAAGGAATGGTTGATATGATTCTACAAAAAAGTGCATTACGTCTTTCCACATTTGTTTGTCATTCAAAGAATATTTCATCGAAAATTAGTATTCTAGCGGTTCTGATGCGCTAGACTTTTTTTTATCATACACAAGCTGTGAACACAATAAGTTTTCATTTCCAAACATTTATTTTAACAAAAACTTACACTGCTGGGAAATATAGGAGTAGCCGGAAATTCACTAAAATGCTCGCCGCCGCCAAAAGGTTTCGGATATCTGAATTATATAAATATATAAATATCGAATAAATCATGGACCTACCTATTATATTCATCTAGGTTTTTCAAAAATTTCAGCTCAATCGAATCGGCCACGCCAGAGATTAGCTCCCTTAATTATTTTGCTGATATGTATATATATATATATATATATATATATATATATATATATATAAATACAATATAAATGTATATATATATATATATATACAATATAAATGTATATATATATATATATATATATATATATATATATATATATATATATATATATATATATATATATATATATATATATATATATACAATATAAATGTATATATATATATATATATATATACAGTGGTGCCTCACACAACGAACTTAATTCGTTCCAGGAGCAAGTTCGTTATGTGAAAAGTTCGTTATGTGAAACGCGTTTTCCCATAACAATACATGTTAAAAAAATAATTCGTTCTGTGGCATAAAATATGGTAAGATGACATAAAAAAAAGATAAATTTTTTGTTATTATTTTTATTTAGATACATCTAAAAACATAATGAAAAAAACACACATTTTTTAATTTTAAGAAATAATCGAATCTTGCACATCTTCATCCATTTTCCGCTTTTTGGCCGATGGTGCAGTGAAAAATCTGTCCAAAGTCGTTTGTTTCTCTCTTTTCTTCAACATCTGCCGGAAATAACGGACAAGAGTATCGGAGTACAGGTCGTTGATCCTGTTTGCTTCAGCGGAATCCGGATAGTGGGCATTGGTAAACTCCTGAACTGCTTTCCATTTGACCAGGATGTTATTGATGTCAGCAGTTGGAATTGGTTGATTGTTTGATTGTTGCTCCTCGTTATCAGATGACGCTTCCCTTTGAGCATTGTCCTGTTGTTGGGCCAGAAGTGTTTGGAGCTCTTCAGTTGTCAGCTCTTCTTTGTGTTCCTCAATAAGCTCCTCTACATCCTCTTCCTCTACCTCTAATTCCAACCTTTGGGCCACTCTGATGATGTCCTTCACCACTTCTGTGTCATCAACTACTGCTTCTTCCTGAATCCACGAAGGCACAAGCATCTTCCAAGCAGAAATGAGGGTCCTTTGTGACACTTCTTCCCAGGCCTTCTGTATAAGTCGTATTGCCAAAAGGATATCAAATTTCTCCTTCCAAAACATTCGGATAGTCATATTGTCTCCACCAAACTCGCATTCTTCAAACACCTTATTAAAGAGGGCTCTAGTGTAGAGTTTTTTAAAGTTCGCAATAACTTGCTGATCCATTGGCTGGAGAATGGATGTGGTGTTTGGTGGCAAATACTGCACCTTGATAAAAGGATAATTTTCCTGCAATATTTCTTCTAGGTCTTTTGGGTGAGAAGGGGCATTGTCAAGTATCAGAAGGGCTTTGAGCGGCAGTTCTTTTTCCAACAAGAATTTCTTCACGGCAGGAGCAAAGGTTTCCAGAATCCATTCGTTGAAGATAACTTGGGTCACCCAGGCTTTTTGATTGGACTTCCAATGGACGGGCAATTTGGACTTAATAACGTTATTTTTCTTAAAAATTCTTGGATTTTCAGAGTGATAAACCAATAGAGGTTTGATCTTGAGGTCTCCGCTGGCATTAGACGAAATCATGAGGGTAAGTCTGTCCTTCATGGCTTTGTGTCCTGGCAATTTCTTCTCTTCTTTTGTAATGAAGGTTCTGCTCGGCATTCTTTTCCAGAAAAGACCCGTTTCATCGGCATTGAACACTTGTTGTGGGCAGTATCCTTCATCCATAATAAATTTTTGAAAATTAATAGAGAACTTTTCTGCTTCTTTTTTATCAGCACTGCCAGCCTCACCATGCATATTAACGCTGTGGATTCCATACCTTTTCTTAAATCTAAAAAACCACCCCCTGCTGGCTTTGAAATCTTCTTTATTATCTTGATTGCTGCTACTTCCAGGGATGTTTTTCTTTAGATCTTCATAAATTATCTTGGCCTTGTGACAGATAATATCTTGGGTTGTTACGTCACCTTTCACCTGCCTGTCCTTGATCCAAATCGCTAATAGCCTCTCCATTTCCTCGTGGATTGAAGATCTATGTTTTTCATTAAATAGTTTTGATACTCCTTTGGCTACTTTGGCTGATTTTATTGCATCCTTGTTTGTCAAAATGGTGAAAATGGTGGTCTTGTTGAGGGCAAACTCTTTGACGAGGTCACACTGTTTTACCCCACATTCTCTCCTTCTAATTATTTCCTGTTTCATTTCAAGAGAAATCACCTTCCTGCTTTTTTTAGAACCCATCATATAAAAAAAATGTTGAGTTTATCTTAAAAGGACGAATGCCGTGATACGTGTGCGATTTAATTCGTAATGAAGAACGATTGCTGCGATACGTGCGTAAGTTAAGCGTACTGCTCAGTGACTAACGACTGCCTGCGCGGATGCATGCAATAAATCGGCAGTGATCGTGTGAAGTGGGCGACTTCGTTGTGTGAAGCGAAGTTCGTTGTATGAATCGTGAAATGAACGAAAAGGAAGTTCGTTGTGTGCAGCGTTCGCTGTGCGAGGCGTTCGTTATGCGAGGCACCACTGTATATATATATATATATACATATATATATATATATATATATATATATATATATATATATATATGTATATATAAAGTATATAGAATGAAAACGTATTATGTTTTTAGTTTGTTTATGATGAAGAATTGGAAATTTTGAGCCATGTGTAGGCGGTGAGTGCCTAAAAAAGGCAAGGATTTTTTGTCAAATTTCGATTTGTCATAACTTCTAAGAAAAACAATTGATAATCGTGAAATTTTCAGAGCGTATTGATGTAGACTAGAATTTTACACAAATGGACTTTCAAGACTGTGCTAGCGTGTCTGTAGCTACAGCAGGCTCCTGAAAAAAATCTTTCAAATCATCGACCTTCCTAAAAAAAATTTGATTTTTGAAACTAAATTCAAATTTTTGATAAATTTTGACTTTTGTCCACCAAGTCAAATAAAAATTTCCAAAATTCCGCGGTAAGCAAGAACGGCACCCCGTGATCAAAGTACCTCTGTTTCCAGTACTCATAACTTCTGTTTACGAGAACTGACGATCGGATAATGTGATCAATATGAAATTTACAGAACATGTTGGTGTTAATTAGGACCAGGTCTGATAGAAGTGATTTTGAAATACGGGCAACACTGTGGCAGTGGTGCCATTTGGAAAAATCGCTGACAAAAAAAACTGGTTTTTGGCCTATAGCTTCCGATTCAGCCACTAGATTTTAACGAAATTCACGCAGTAGGTGAATCTTACTCTAAGATAGATTTCGTTGAAATTTAGTTGAAAAATTAGTTTATGAACGCCAGGTATGGCAATTTGTGTCTCCTAAGTATTCTAAATTTGCTCAGGAAAATAATGGTTTTCTCCCTATAGCTTTCGATGCAGTGACGAAATCAAAACGAAATTCACCTGATAGGTGGATCTTGTTGCATTTTTAATTCTGTAGGAGTTTCGTTGAAAAATCAAGAAAAGGTTGCCAGCTATGATGAATTTCGTAATTTATTTACATTTCTTTATCGAGCGATGTTGTCATAAAATTTGCAAAAGGGAATGATCCTGCAATGACATTTGACAAGAAATATTTACGTTTTTAAAATTTAAAAAGTTTGGACTTTGGTAACCCTAAAATTATATTCACTCCTTTCACTTACAGCGCAGCCATTCAATCGAAACGAAATTCATAGGGTGGGTTGAACACAATGTGAAGCAGCTATGGTGCTCGCACATGATTGCCAGCACCAGACAATTTCGTAAATATTGCACAAACAGATGCTTCCATTTTGTATTCATAAGCAAAGCCTATACAACAAAATAAGCAACCGATATTTAAATTTTCCGAGTTTTGGAAATTTTTCGGATGGCAACCCCAGACATAGTTTAATCGCTAAAACATTCCATGATATCCTTGGGTGATATCGAAATTCAAAGGATATGTTGACTAAGCACCAGCATGTTATGGTGGATTTATTGCTGCTGTGTTGGACAAATGCTGCCAACACTGAATATTTTCATCATTTGTGTTATAGGAAATGCTGTCAGAAAATGATATTTGTTCCTTTGAGTAAGAAATGGTTGATATGATACAACAAAGAAGTGTATAACGTCTTCACACATTTTCAAATCCCTCAAAGATAACTTCTTCGAAAATTAGTTTTCTAGCGATTCTGATTCGAGAACTAGTTTTAATGAGCTTTTGAGTTTTGCGATGGCAAGAGGATATATCGAGCTTTTATTGAGCGTTGCGTGTCACAAATAAGCACACGAATAGGCAAACATCACAAATAGGCACACAAATAGATTATTTCACTTATATCTGTGTTTGAAACGTTTTTCTAAGAGAAAAAATTGACTATAAATTTAAAAGTGAATAAAATCCTTTGCCATCCTTTCATCTGCTTATCTCAGCTTAAATTAGGCTTGATTTTTTTGTTCAAACACGAAAAGAACAAAACAGCACATCTCTTCAATATTTGCACTGACGAAGCCCAAAAAATGATTTATGAAAAACGTGCTGAGAATGTTCTCTCAAAAACAAGTCAAACGCCTAGAGGATACAATTTAACCTTCTAATTTTACCCTCCGTCTGCATCGCAATAGATTGTTTAGGACACAGTCAAATGCTTCGCTGCAAAATGATGGTATTATTTAAACCTGTCAGGATAAAATTGACCTTCGTAAATTCACTCCAGATAATCATTTTGCCCTTCATGTTAAATGCATTTCTCAACTTCCAGAATCAAGTACTCAGACTATATTTTTAACACCACTACCGTATATTATTATTAAGCAAACCAGTTTTAATAAATTGAGTATCTAATTGCCGAAAAGACGTCGCAAACCAGCCAATGCCAAGGCTATCCTTTTAGCATTTAAATTTTCTGCTACAAGGTCATCTTATTCGTGTTTCAAGAGATATTACCTTTGCATATTGGCCACGCACCAAGGACATTTTTTCAGCAAACGAGCTGAACACGACAGCACTCAGAGGCATGCAGGTACACAGGAGTTTTAGGAATTTCATTTTTTCGTCTGCTCGGAATTAAATATATTTGACGAAAAAGTGTTGTTAGATTGCAGTCTTTCAGGTTAGCATTTGTTTCATTTGCCGTTATTTCGGACTTGCTAGCCAGCTTGCTGACTTTGAAATTTAGTTTTTTTTTTTTCGAAAAGTTTGATCTTACGTTCAGTTTATAATTTTTTTCGTATTTTCATAAAGTTTCGATCACGTAGCTCTCAAATGTCTTATCCATTAAGTCGTTTGTGCCCTTCTATTTGAACTGAATGGTAGTCCCGGTCCCGTTTTAGCTTTTACACAGTTCATGTACGGGCAATCTTGATCGCAATCATGAAAAATTACCATTCAGAGGCTTTGGTCCTGATGGTCCCCTCACTCTGCGATATAGTCCAGGTGTAGGTGTACTTCTGAAAAGAAAACATGCTCAGAATGTTGGTTTCGATGGCGTAGGAGTATGAAAGGCTCGAGTAGATAAAAAGTGCTTATCGGTGTTGATTTACGTGAGTGCCAGAGCCCTTGAAAGGCAGGTGCTGCGTAGAAAGGATATTCGAAAAACGAAATTGATGTTGTACTTTGAGATTCGTTTAAAAATATTTTGCTAGAATTTCAGTATGCTGCGTTGGCTTCTTTTAATTTTTTATGAAGCTAAGTGCAGTTTACAAACATATTTTGATAATGCATTCCTGTGATTGGGGAATAGTTATTTCTAATGACTTCACTCATTGCTCAAGGATTTGATTTTAACTCGTCTTGACTGTTCAAACTTCATTGCGCTGAACAATGTCCTTGAGCTTGAAATCGCCACAAACTTAATCCTATTCGTGTAACCAAATCCATTTAATACTACCATGTATTCTTATCGTCTTCCTATTTTTTTTATCGTCGTTGTTCATGTCGAAATGAATTAATTTCTTTTCATTCAAATGTTCGGTTGATCCCAGTGGATAAAGTGACCTGTTGTTGAACTACAGCTCTAAAAGTGGACAGGAGGATAATATCGTTGGCGCTTAGTCCTATACGAATACTTAAATTTGCATTTTGCTTCTTGGGCTGACAAGTACGAGTATGTTGAACTTTTCAAAGCCTTGAGTATGAGTATATCGTCCTGTGTCGTTCGTTACAAGCAAATAGGGTTTTAATGTCAAGCAGATCGAAAGTGATGTTATGTCAAAAGGTACACTTAGGGTAGTTGAATGTGTTTTATCTCGAAGTGATGATATTGTGGACTGAAAATTCTAAAACGTCTCTTTGAGTTAGCAACAGATCTCGAGTGATGAAGGTCAGTAAAGTTAATTTGCCTTTTGGTGATTGTTGGCAACAGCTTTGATCATATGAATATATTTGGAGTGTAACTCGATTGTTATGTTTCTAAGAATGATTCACGAATATACCTAGCCACTGGATGCAAGGTCCTAGAGCTGTAGAGCTATGATTTTCGGGGTCTCAAAAGATATTTATAAAGTACGAAGTATTCAAAAAATCCAATATCATTTCCAAATCACTGAACATTGTACGTAAGTTAATAGACTAGAACTTTAAAATTAGAGATATCTTTTTAATACATAACTTCAAGATGACATCATTCCCACAGGGTAACCCATATTTTAATATTACTTGTGTAAAATTTGCTCCTAATCAAGGATCAACCATCCTGTAAATTTCATAATAAACTGACTTTCCGATTGAGCTCGTGAACAGAAGTTTTGAGTGGTCAAAATAGAGGTAATTTGGTGTTGGGTTGCCGCGGTGCATCGTGGAATTTGGAAAGTTTCACTTTGACAGAGTGGATACAAATAAAATTTTTCAATCGTTTGCATGTTTTTGAAATAAACGAAAATTTTTCAGAATGATCGTGCTTGCTATTGCTACAGGGTTGTCAGCGCACTCATATATGTTCTAGTTATCTTTAATATTTGGATGCAAAGCATGTAAAACATCCGCCTGTTTTCGAATCTCTTGCTAGGTTGGATTAGGTACAATACATAGATAGAAGCGATTTTGAAATATGGGTGGTACCATCTTGAAAAATCACTGAGAAAAAAAACCACTATTTGCCCTAAAGATTCTGAACTGAACCTTGTCATAAGCCACGTTTCATATAAGTTCGCTTAAAAAATTAGGTTCGAAGTGGCAGCTTTAGTATTTTGTTGGCTTAAATTTGGAAATTTTGCTAAGGAAAATAAAGTTTTTGCCCTGTGACTTCCAACATTAACCCAACCCCAAACAATTTTCTATCGCTGTAACTTTCGCTAAAGTCATCGGATGGAAACGAGATTCAAAGAGTCGGTTGATTTTGATGTGATGCAATTGTGAGCACTGGACATTTTCTTCATTCGTGCTACAGAGATGCTGCATTCAAAGTGTTGTGAGATAATCGATAATGAATACAAGTAACATAATTTTTGATTTTCCTAAATTGTGAAATTCATGCATGCATGTGCATGCATGTGGCTACCCTGAAAAGCTTTCCACCCTATGAGTTTAAATGCATTGTTGAGATCAAAGCATTACATGGCCCTCGAAACTAATTGGAGCACATGTCGTAGAATATGCACTAAAAATCTGCATGATTTCTATTCTATTCATCGTATATTAGCGGTTATGAGTTTTTGTATCTGAAGTTGCTCGTTATACCACTGCAGATGACATTAAGAAAAACGGTGAAGGAATCCTTGAGCACACAAAATCTTTCACCGCTAAGGACTCTGTATGACAAATTTGTAGCTTAAAAAAATTCCCGCAAAAAAGGCTTTTTCAACTTTTTCTTGTAACGATAACCGTTTTTGAGGTATGTTGATTTAAACAGTTGTAACAAAAAGTATACACTCTCTCATCGGCATGTTTATATTATCCGACTTTGAATACGAATAAAAAGGTATTGTCAGCTACACGCCACCAAACTTCTTGTATGACGTTTTCACTTCGCGAACATTACGTCTGTTCCCGTACTTTCAGTAACTGAATTTTACTGAATTTTCCTGAATCATGTGGTGGGGAATTTCATGAAAAGTACGGGAACGCTCTCATTGTATTTCCTGAAAATTGACAACCGAAAGCGTCAGTTTTCGGTTTTTGGGAGAACAATAGTGATTCTAAAGTCATCGTAAGCTGTAATAAATTATCGCCACAAAAATATTCGACCTTCATAGCAACATTACGCAAAAAATATGTTGCTTGCCGCGCACATTTGAAACTATTTACTCGCACCACACCGTTTGACACTTTTCAGTATCTTTCAGTAGCTCAGACCGCTCAGACCCTACTGAAATTTGCTGAAAGAGGGGAAATTGTCAGTTTTCAGTAAAACGGTGTACGGGAACAGCTTTATTGCAATTAATCGCGATTAATCGCAATTAATCGTAGTACGGGAACAGACCTATTATGTAGCTCATATGCAACCTTGCTGACAATAACGATCTACTGGTGCTCTTCAGCGGACGATTCCTACGAAGTTTTAAACACTACTTCAATCGGAGAAGAACACGACA
Source organism: Nemotelus pantherinus (assembly GCA_963978885.1). Lineage (NCBI taxonomy): Eukaryota > Metazoa > Arthropoda > Insecta > Diptera > Stratiomyidae > Nemotelus > Nemotelus pantherinus. The sequence continues at coordinate 244,561 of CAXBUK010000020.1, forward strand.
TTAATTTTGCAAACGAAATAATATCCCTTGGTTTGCTTCAAGTCAATTACATTCCGAACTCAAATGGAAAACTGCAGCACCTGATTTTAGTAACTGACGTCTCTTCTACTGTAGTGAAATCCTTCTCATGATCTCTCATCGACGATATCACACAACATTGTAGTAATAACTTATCATCCCCAGCTAATTATTGAAAATTTCACTTGTAGCTTGTTTCGGTGAGCTTGAAATTTAGTAGTATTCAAAGTAGTATTCTCTTTTTTGTAAAATATTTAGTTATCGTTGGATTTTTCGGTAGCTAATATGTCTAATAGTCCGGGGAAATTGAACATGGTGCTTCGGAAAAATTAGGGAAAAGCTGAATTTGGGTGTGAACCTTGATACTGGCATGTAGAACAAAATGTCAAAAGTCCCCATCGATCCAAGTACTGCGTTACTTTTTATACGGGATCAAAGGTCACCAAAAGTAACGTTTTCTAAATATCTCAGCAACGGTCAAGTCTTATCCCATGAACGATCAGGCCGGGGCCACGTTATTTCAGGTGCAAATTGGTTTCGAGACGTGTCATGTCCCTTTGGCGCTATGCAGTCATCGCAGGATTGTTAAAAAAACTGATGATTCGGGGATAGTCCGCAACGGGTTGAGCTCCTATAATGTCAAGAATGAGCGTTTACAGAATTATGCCATGATATTATCTTGCTTTTTCATTCTCCTAGGGCCATGATATACAATACAGTTACAATGCAGTTTATTTCCGAGAAAAGAGTAGCAAGCAGATGTCCCTACAAGTTTTATGGCAAAGGGGGGTGGGGGTGGTGGTAATTTTTCGGAGCAAACATTTCCACCTACGCTGGAGTCTGGTAGTAAGTCTGTTTATATGTTTTTTTATGCGCCATCAACTCACAAACATTCCAAGTTGTAATCAAAATCGGATAATATCAACATGCCGTTGAGAAATAGGATGCTGTTAGTAGCACATGTTTAGATCAATATATGTATCTCAAAAACGGTTATGGTTACAAGAAAAAGTTGTCAGATCTTTTTAGCTGGAAATTTTTTAAGCTACAAATTCGTCAGACGTTGTTTTTCTGAAGACGTCACGTCACTTTCGGTGACCTTTGACCCCGTATAAAAAGTAACGCAGCACTCGATGGGGACTTTTGACATTTTGTTCAACATGCCAGTACCAAGGCTCACACCCAAATTAAGCTTTCTCCTAAGTTTTCCGAAGTTTCGCCTTTTTTATGTAAAATAAGTAAACAATTTTTTAATTTGCTAAGGTCTGGTCATTTTTCGGATGGCAACCCCAAACACCTTTCTATCGCTGTAACTTTCGATGAAGTCATCGAAATTAAATTGGCTTAGGGTCTATTATCACTAGGGGTATATTAATCTTAAGTAGGAAAAGTAGTTTGTGGTAGATTACACATCGATATTTTGAGGGTAATCTGCCCTCTTCTTCAGTAACTAGAGGTCTAATCTTAATGTTACTTAGGTATCCTATTTATAGTGCTTACTTTTAAAGTATTGACTAATACCAATTACCAATTAATTACTACTAATTACTTACTTAAGTACATTTAAATATCTTTGTTAATTAAATGTTTCTCCTCACTATAAAATGTATGTTCAAATCAGCCGGAACAATGGTGATGCACAGTTTCCTTGGCCATAACATAAATTCTTGCTATTTTTGCATTTTCTTCACTGTCTTTCTTTCTTCGAACTTTTCTACAGTTTTTTTTTGTTTCACAGAGATGCATTGTTTACCCATGACTATCATTTAAAATGAGAGTTCTTTCGACGACTCATGTGATTCCAGTGCACATTCAAAGCAACTATCTGAAAACTTTGTAACGATACTATGTCGGTTGTCAAACTAAGTACATACATATATATGTTCATTGCATCGTTTTATGATCTTATTTCCTCTTCTGGCGCTTCAGTTTATTTCGTCTCGAAGTTTACTAGTAAGTTTGTTAAGAAGTTTTCCCAGAAATATATTTAGGCTATGTTTGATGGAGTTGCTGCTGCTGTTGTTAGAAATATCTTCGACGGAACTGTAAGTTTGTCATTGTCGTTACTGTATTAAGAAATTTGAAGAAAATAGACTGAGTGTATTTGTTGTCAGGTGCTGAGGCTTATGCTCATGGCATATTGAAACTTAGTAATAATCGTGTGAGCACATGAGGAGTAACTTAAAATACATAATTGATTCTACTTTACTTTTGTAATATAAAGCCAGAGTTGGCAATGTAAAGCAGGTGTGTTCAAGTGTTTTGAAAAAGTTTGGTAGGAATATATGATGTAGTACACAAGCGTGAGCTGAATTTAAGGTTATTTAAACTATATTTTATCCAGTCACATATGGTTCTATTTGTAACATCAATGGCGTGGGAGCTTATATAAATTTTTAATAGCAAATCAAAAGAAATTATTAGTGTAACTACCACCATTTCGTTTTCTCTCCGATACTTCCCAAAAATTTATTAAAAGTCAGTAACTACTCCAACCTTGGCATACAGTATTTTATAATTTGCAAAAATTTGCTGATAATGTCTTAAACAATCTTAAGTTTCAAGAAAAAAACTACTTTAAACATGAAATAAAATCGATTTGTTTTCTTAGACTTTAAAACATTTAGGGTTCGATATCGACTATAGTCCCGAAATAATGCAAGGTCTCTGCTTCCAATGAATGAACTGGTTTTGAAAAGTGATCAAAAGTGAAAATATCAGTAAACAAAGCTCTGATTTAAGTTTGAATTGTGTGAATTGTAAAAAAGATATTGCAAATAAATACAAAACCAAAATCAAAAGTGAAAATATCAGTAAACAAAGCTCTGATTTAAGTTTGAATTGTGTGAATTGTGAAAAAGATATTGCAAATAAATACAAAACCAACAACCCTATAATGGTTTTTTTTACCAGATTCCCTCTGAATAATGCCTATATTAAGTTGTATATATCATACGAAATTTGTTTGGATTTCATGACTGCACTGGAAGTTATATAGGGCAAACACTTATATTTTCCTAAGCGAATTTTCAAAACCCAATACACCAAAATTACCATAGCTGGCAGCACTAACCGAATTTTTTTAAAAAATACGGCTTAGAGTAAGGTTCAGGTACTGTGTCAATTTCATGAAAATCTAGTAGAAAGAAAAAATCAGAATTCATAGGGAAAAAAGCAGTTTTTTTTTCTTTATAACTTTTCAAGACGGCACTACTCGCACAGAGCTACCTGCATTTCAAAATCGCTTCTATCAAACCTGGTCCTACTTAATACCAATACATTCTGTGAATTTCATTTGTATCTGATAATTGGATTGTGAGTTCTCATGAGCAGAAGTTTTTGATGCTTAAAATATAGGTAAATTGGAAGAAGGTTACCATTCTTGTCCGATGTGAAATTTCAAAAGTTTTCCTTTGATTGTATAGACAAAGCATAAGATTTGTAGATGAGTTGGTTTTCTCTGTAAAAGTCGAAAATTGTTCGTCAGAACGATGGTTTGAAGGTTTTCACTTTCAATGCCTGCCTTAGCTGCAGAGTTGCCAGCACGTTCATAAAAAGACACACGTGTCTACAGATTAATAAAGACAATATTGCATGTAAGTTTCGTAATGATTCGGTGATCTAATCAAAAATTATCGCAATTCAAAAGTTTTCAAACTTTGCCAAGCTCATTTGAGGCGCCTAGCGCACACATAAGGTTGAAAATTTCAAAAAAATTATCATATTCACAATAAAATTACGTTTAAAATTCATTCCATAAACTTTATTTTTGCAAAACTTATATGTTGACAGAAAAATAGGTATATTTAAAATATCACTTAAATGGCCACCGGCGCCAAAGGGTTTAAGATTATTAGCTTTTTGGTAGACCTGGCACTATTTTGCATATACACCAATGTATCCTGAAAATTTCAATCAGATGGCACGTTCTTGAGATTTTTTCTCTGACATTTTTTGATGGTATATCTTTAAATATGTATTTTTGACCAAAGTGATTTGTAATGTTCACTAGCAGACGTCAGTTCAGGTGCGTAAGGAATTGAAACATTGGTTATTTATTTCCATTGTAAATGTTTCCGGTATGAATACTAACTGTTAATACAAAAGTAGCACTACCGAGTCGTGCTGGCAACCTTTTGCCAGTACCAAAGCCAAAAATATATCACACCGGCTCACGTTGAAATTAACCTACCTTGCAAATTTTGTCTCGATCCAATGACTGCATTTGACGTTATAGGAGTATAAAGAAATTGAGGGTAACCAGCCGTGACATTTTTCAAATAATTCAAAACTTAATATTTGTTGTTAATTGCCACTACAATATCATTACCATTTGAACATTTTACGATAAAATCACTTAGTAAATATATTGCAAATAAACACAAAACCAACAATAGCTTGCAACCCTATCGTGGCTTTTCAACCAGATTCGGCCTGAATAATGCCTATAATAGGTTCCATTAATTGTATGAAATTCGTATTGATTTCATGACTGCATTGGAAGTTATAAGGCAAAAAGCTTTATTGTCCTGTTTCAAAACTAAACACACAAAAATTATCATAGCTGGCAGCACCAATCGAATTTTCAACCAAAATTCTACCAAACACGGCTAAAAATTAGGTTCAGCTACTGTGTCAATATGGTAACTGATTCAGAATTCATAAGGCAAAAAGCAGTTTTTACTAATGTTCGAAGAACATTAGTATTAAAATCGATTCGGCCAAAAATTCATATTTCCATATATATATATATATATATATATATATATATATATATATATATATATATATATATATATATATATATATATATATATATATATATATATATATATATATATATATATATATATATATATATATATATATATATAGATATATATATATATATATATATATATATATATATATATATATATATAATCAAAAAATTTCAGTGAGATAATCTCGGGAACGCGTAATCCGATTGAGCTGAAACTTTCAAAATACATTGGGGTATATGCAGAATAGGTCCAGGTCTCTTTAAATGTCAGTTATTGTTAACCTTTTGGCGCCGGCGGCCATTTAAGTGATATTTTTAATATGCCTATTATTTCGTACACAAATAATTTTCGCAAAAATAAAGTTAACGAAATAAATTTCGAACGTGTTTTACATGTGAATCGGATAATGCTTTGGAATTTTTTAACCCTATGTGTGCGCTGGATGCCTAAAAAGAGAACGGAAAAATTTGAAAATTTTTAAATTGCGATAACTTTTGACACAGCTATTCAATCATTATGAAATTTTCAGAACATATTGATATTATTTAGTTGTAGATTTGTGTAGCTTTTAATGAGCGTGCTGGCAACCCTGTAGCAAGGGCAGGCACTGAAAGTAAAAACCTCCAAATCATCGTCTCTCTTGAAAAAATGCCGTTTCTTCAAAAAAAAGCCATTCATATGTAAGTCTTGTGCTTTGTTTACATAATCAAAAAAAAAAAAAGTTATGGTATAACGGGCACGCCTGGTAACGCTTGCCCAATTTACCTATATTTTTAGCATCAAAAACTTCTGTTCACGGGAACTCACGAACCAATGATCAGATACAGCTGAAATTTACAGAATGCATTGGACTTAAGTAGGACCAGATTTGATAGAAGCGATTTTGAATTGTGGGCAAGTCTGTGCCAGTGGTGCCATCTTGAAAAATTACAAAGAAAAAAAACTGCTTTTTTTCCTATGAAATGTGAATAAGTAACCAGATTTTCATGAAATTGACACAGTAGCTGAACCTTACTCTAATCTCTATTTGGTGGAAATTTGGATAAAAAATTTGATTGGTGCTACCAGCTATCGTAATTTTTGTGTCTTTGGTTTTGAAAATTCGCTCAGGAAAATAAAATTTTTTGCACTATAACTTCCAGTGCAGTCATGAAATCAATACGAATTTCATACAATTAATGAAACCTGTCACAAACATTATTCAGACCAAATTTGGTTGAAAAGCCATGATAGAGTTGCCAGCTATTGTTGGTTTTGTGTTTAATTGCAATATCTTTATTAAGCGGTTTTATCGTAGAATTTTCAAATGGTAATGATATTGTAGTGACAATAAACAGCAAATATTAAGGTTTCGATTATTTGAAAAAACTCGCTGCAGGTAAACCTAAATTTCTTTATGCTCCTATAGCTTCGAATGTAATATAACAACGTGAAGCAGATGTGATATATTCTTGGCTTTGATACTGGCAGAAGGTTGCCAGCACGAGTCGGTTGTGCTACTTTTGTATCAATAAATGCTTACAGTAAGTATTCATACCGGAAACATTTACAATGAAAATAAATAACCAATGTTTCAATTCCCAAAGTTCTGCAAATTTTTCGGATCGCAGCCCCAAACACCAACTTCAGTTACAGTGCTGCAGGCACTGAGCATTTTCTTCATTGATGTTATATGAGATGCCGCTTTCAAAATTATGTGAAATAAGCAACTGATAACGAATATAATTTACCCGTATTTTGCACACATAAACTTTGAACTTAATGCCAGTGGTAATATCTGAAACCTTCCACCATATGAGTTATAATGCATTCTCGAGACCAAAGTAAAACGTGGCATTTGAAACAGTTTGGCCGTGGAATATGCACTCAAAACCTGCACGATTCTTCTACTGTTCTTCGAACATTAGTGTTTCTAGCGGTTCAGGTGCGCTAGAGTTTTTTTCTTTGTAATTTTTCAAGATGGCACCAGTGGCACAGAGTTGCCCACAATTCAAAATCGCTTCTATCAGACCTGGTCTACTTAAGGGGAGATATACACTTAGGAGCCGGATAAAACGGTCATTTTTGTGCATTTTTGTAAGGAAAACTATTTGAAATATCGGATTGGGAGTTTAACTTTCTAAAAGTATACACATTCAAAAGTATGCTTAATTTTTTTTTATTTAAAAATATCAAAAATATACAAGGATATTGTGTGATCCTTGGAGCGCTGTAAAAAAAGCAGCGTTAATGGTACCCACTGGCATTTGTTCAAAAATTATCTGAAGAAAAAAGTGGAAAAAGATTATTAAATTAAATACTATAATCTAGTTCGTGTCATAGCCGATTTTGAAAATATCGATTAATGACAAAATGGCGGACGTTTGAACATGAATAGTGATTTTTTGACTAAAAATTAGATATTATTTTGGCTATAAAACAAAAACTAAGTAACGAAAAAAAAAAAAATCCTATGACAAGTACTAGATAATGTTACATTAAATAATCACAAAAAGAATTAAGGTAATCAGTTAATTAGTTTTCGAGAAATTTTGGGTACCGATTTGAAAAACGTGTTTTTAAGAAAAACGCGTTTGAAAATTGAGGACTGAATAAATCATTAAATTTGTCAACTAACATGGAATCATCGATACCAGGCCCATAGTGTAAGTCTTTTACTTTTTACGGAATATTCATGGCTTCTAAATTGTCTTGCCGACGCCGTATTCAACCTTCTTTCGTCTGTTCTTGCGCTTGCAGTTCGGCTTTCGCTATGCAAGTTTCGTCTTCTTGCGCTGCGTACAAGTGCGCTCCCGATCCGAACGATATTCTTAACACATTCATGACTTCCAGCGATGAGGTGAAACCATTGTTGAATGTACATGTTGCAAGATATACTGCAATGCTAACGATTTTGGCCCCGCTGTTCATCGTTTTTAGGGCTATTGTCCAAATAAGTTGGTTGCATTTTTGGGTATATCGACCAACACAGCGTTCCAACAATTTTTCATTGCTGAGGACTTCGTTTACTGGTTTGATGACATCTAACACCATTTTTGGCAATGCTCAATAATTGTGACGAACATTTTCCAGTTCTCCTTTAGCCTTTGCTCGTTGCAACTGGCACCACGATTCGGGGCCTTCGGGACAGAATTGTTGTTGAGGCTTGCTGTCTGTTGAGCCGTAATGGTAAAATGTTGCCCGTATCGCTTTTTTCATTTCATCCTTGGAGGCACAGTTTCTGCAAATAGCTAAGCCATAGTAAATCTTCAGTATATCTATAAACTTTGCCTTCAATTTGTTTTTGCTGCTGATTCCAGGACTTTTTTCTTTCATTCACGAAGAAGGGTTCACAATCGCTTTTGAACGTGACCCACTCATTCTTTTTTTGTAATTTCAATCTCGTTACCATACGGTTTTGCATTCACTAATCCCGTGTTCGTCTAAGAGTCACCATCCCCGGCGTAATTAGTGTACATAACTCTATACTTTTCGGCAGATTGTGAAAACAATTCTTTCATGGCGTCTACTTCCATTTTACCTGCCGATCCATCATGATTGGCCTGGCAATTTCCATCGTGATTCGATTTCCATTCCTCACATTGCTCAGTATTTTCGAGTGTATTCCAATAGTTACATTTAGCACAATAAGAAGATTTTACAAGAATATCAAAAACTTTTCCTGTAAACTGTCCAATGAGAACCTCAACTCCCTACAATGAGGTAAAACCACGTTTTCGCCCCGTACTATCTCCAAAAACGGTTAGTTTGGTTATACCAGCACTCGAATTTTGTTTTTATTTCCCGTTGTACTTCTTTTACAGCTTGTTTTAACACCAATTGAACAATACTTGAAGCAGCCTAATGAATGTTATTAACTATCGTATCATACTTCGTAAAACACGTTTGATTATATCGGCTGTAACTAGCTTATTTATAGAAATATTAACTTGGTGTTTTCACCAGATATTTTTGAGACCTGTATCTTGACGAAAATGCAATAAAAAATAGATCGATTTTGCCGACCATTCTAGGTGTATATCTCTCCTTAAGTCCAATGTATTGTGTAAATTTCAACTATATGTGATTATTGACTCGTGAGTTCCCGTGAACAGAAGTTTTCGATGCTAAAAAATTAGGTAAATTGGGAAAGGGTTACCGTTCTTGTCCAAAGCTTTATTTTGACTGTGTAGATTAAGCATAAAATTTGTATTTAAGTTTGTTTTTATTGTAAAAAACGGACATTTTTTTTAGGAAATTCGATGGTTTGAATGTTTTCTTTGTCAGTACCTGCCGTAGCTACAGCCTTGCCAGCGCGTTCATCAAAAACTACGCAGGTATGCAACTTAACAACAGTAATATGTTCTGTAAGTTTTATAATGATTTGATTATGTGTTAGAAAGTTATCGCAATTCAAAAATTTTCAAATTGTTCCAATCTCGTTTTAGGCGCCTGGCGCACAGATTGGGTTAAACATTTCAAAAACGTTATCATATTAAATACATTAAAAATACGTTCAGAATTTATTCTAGGAATTTTTTTTTTTCGAAAAGTTATTTTGTGACAGAATAGTAGGTATATTTAAAATATCACTAAAATGGCCGCTGGCACCAGAGGGTTAAAAATTATTAACTTTCTGTGAAACCTGCCACTATTCTACATATATACCCATGTATCCTGAAAATTTCAATTCAATCGGATGGCGCGTTACTGAGATTTTTTCACTGAAATTGTTTGATGATATATATATATATATATATATATATATATATATATATATATATATATATGTTTATATATATATATATATGTTTATATGTATATATATATATATATATATATATATATATATATATATATATATATATATATATATGTATATTCATATATATATATATATATATATATATATATATATATATATAAATATATATATATATATATATATATATATATATATATATATATATATATATATATATATTTTTAGATTTTTCATAAACTGTTTCGTAAGTGTACAAAGACATTATTAAAGGCAAATTGTCGACTTTGTTTTATTTCTAGTTATTAACTTTGTAATTTATAATTTAAATGGATTAGTTCTTGTTTCTAAATTTAATAAAAATGTTTAATGAATAAATCTGCATTAGAACTTTTTCAAATTTCTTACAACAATTAACTGTTTTTTAACACTTGAGTTTCAAATAGCTGCTGTACGAGGACATTATTGGTACACTGTATGTAGTTGGTTAGCCGGTTGGCTTCCCGCTTTAGTTCAGGGTGACCTGTGCTTCTAGCTCTTCTCTGGAGTTGATACCTCTATTGTATAAGTAACATAATCGACTTAGGAATTTCGTTAAGGTCGTATGCAGAGGCATGTTATTGTAATTCTCGTATGCTATCTCTTAGAAATAAGCTAACAAAATATTTTAATGTCAGAGACTCAATTATAGGTGCGTTTTTTTGCAACCTAGCAGAGCAGGTTAACGTAGGGTTGCAAAAAAACGATCCAGAGCAGAAAATCGCATTGTTCGAAAATTTTGTTGCATTCGCTGAGCTTTTGCTTGGATTGGTTGTTAAATTAGAAAAATCCATAGAAAAAACCTGAATGAAATCTTATATAGATTTTAATCGAAATCGGACATGAAACTTGCATATGAAACAATCTACAATGTAATGTGCATCGAAACACTCAAAACCAGTCAGCACACTACACGATTTGATGTAAAATAATTGAAAATGGCAGAGTGCTATGCAAATTCATTCAATTCAAACTGCCGATTTCAGCAGTGGTACGAACCGTTTAGAACACTCTTACTGTTATCAGCACACTCTACTTGTAAACCCATAAACTACTACTGCTTAACATTTTTTGATTCAGTGACGCCACAAGTGCAGGATTTTTGTTGTTATATTTAATATGCTTAACAAAATTTGATCTGCTCGGGTGTGCAAAAAAACGCACCTTATATTTGTATATAATTCAAATACATATTTATAAATTACTTTTTATGAAGCCTTAAATGTAATTTAAATAATGCATGAGCTTTTAATACATTATGATATAATGTAATCGGCATAGGGATTTCGTATGGGTCGTCTTCAGAGGCATGTTATTGTAATTCTTGTATGTCATCTCTTAGAAGGAAGCTAACAAAATCTTTTCATTTCATGAACGTAATTTTAGTTCTTGTGCGTAATTCAAATACATATTAATAAATTATTTTTTTTCAAGTCTTTAATATAATTTAAATAATGCATGTACTTTTAGTACATTTGGTATCACGTTATTGTTTGTTTCCAGGATGGGAGACTTGTCTGGCAGGGAAACCAAATTGTAGTGTTAAGTTTTTGTTTTTGTCAAGAATGTCGTTGAGCTTGTTAATATATTTTTGCCTGTCATGTGATTTCTATTAACGTTGTAGCCAGATAAGTGTTTATCATTATAGAAGCTTAGTTTCATTAATAATATTATGGTCATTTGAAATAATATGTAAAAAAAATAAAATTTGTGTTTTCACTTTTTATGGACCAGATTTAAAATTTGTTCAGTGTCCTTTTTTTGACTCAATTTGATTGTCCTCATCCAATAATATTATGCTGACTTAAAATAAAATCTAAAAACTAAAAGAAGTCTTATCACTACACTCTTATGTACTAAATTTAAAATTGGTTCAGTACCCTAGATTTTTATTTTGATTGCCCTCATTCATTTCGAGTTTGTTATTGGCTCTAAACCTTAAAGGATGTACATATCATGACTAAAGAATAAACATTTAAGCTAATTTCCAAGAGTAATATAATATCTTCTTCAATGTGAGACGAATAGACATTGAACATGAGAACAGATTACTCTCGAAAATTAGCTTAAATGGTTATATTTTGCCCATAATATGTCAATTCGCTAAGATTTAGAAGCAATAATGAACTCACAGTGAACGAGGAGAAAAAAATTCAATCAAATATAGCATACCCTCATCGACAATTAAGAAATTGAAACTTATTCACAGAAAAGGTTGATATATTGCTTAAATATTTCAGTAAATTTAACCAAAATATAAAGGATAACCTATGCGCTGAATAATATAATAAAATGATTTTGACTCCGAGCTCCATATAGTGACCAATGGTAAGATCGTATATGTTTTCTGAGAAATACGTAAGTATGGAAAGTGATTTTTAATTTTTAACTTTTATATCAGTGCTAGGAGGTCCAGAAAGGTAAATAATGTTAGTGAAATATATTACTTCATCAATCTTTAGAACTATTGTGGTTTAGATTTTGGTACCTTTTTAGTATTCATTATACATTTGTGTTGTTCATTTATCCATCTTATCCGAACATCAATTCCACCTTTTCGGTATATCAAGGTCACTCATCGATATATGTTTGCACGTACAATCTTTCCGAAAGAATATAATGTGCAACTATTTAATGATACTCCTTCCTTACCCGGACGATGATATGAGTGCATCAAAATATACGGAACTTAGCTTTATGTTTGAACTTTTCTTTCCGTAAAATAAATAAAGCAGTCAACAGATCCACAATCCATATTTTAAATTCTTATTTTCCCTTCAGTTTCGCGGTTCCAAAATTCATAATGTGCAATATGAACCTAGCGTATTTATTTAGAAAATAACTTTGTGCAAAGCAGAATGTATAAGGAAAATAAAATATCCGTTGCAAAATTAAGTGCATACTTTGCAAATCACAACGTTACAAAATCACAGCAATTTTGACTTTTATGTTTGTAAAATATTTATGTTTATAAAATATTTATCCTAAATATATCATCCTCAAATATTTAAATCAGCTTATGAAATTATTCATTATTCATATTTACTTATATATGTCCCATATCTATGATGCCCCTTAAATTTGCTTTCACGGTTTCTAACGCCGTCTTCGATTTTTCGGACGCACTCGTACCTCATTCTCACACCAGTAAGCAGAAAGTCGAATATTGGCACATTTCTCTCGGTCGATTTCTAATCCATTCTCTCTTATACCTGTGACCAAACTATTTTCTGAGAAATATTCAGAGTTTGTAAGCTTTTTTATGAACGCTTTGTGCGTTCCAAAATATTTATTTTAAACTTTCACAGGCCATAGACAAGTTTAAAAACTACGCCAGCTATTGTTAAAATTTGTTCTTCTTTGGAGCGGGCAGCCTTTAACCTTTGGAGAAGCTCATTTGTAATCATTAACAGCTCGCTAGAATAAAAAAAAACCTTAGCGCATCAGAACCGCTAGAAATACTAATGTTCGAAGAACATTAGAGGATTTGTGCAGATTTTGAGTGCATTGTTATATATTGACTTATATATTGTTGTTATATTGCTGTATATAATGTTATATTGTTTATATATTATATATTGTATGTATTGTCATATATATTGTTATATATTGTATGTGATGTGAATACTTAATGCAAGCATTTATTGGTACGGAAATAACAAAAACACCTCGTGCTAGCAGCCCTTTGCTAGCACCGAAGCCAAAAATAAGTTATATCTGCCTCACGTTGAAGTCAACATGCTCTGCGAATTTCGTATTGATCCAATCACTGCATTGGAAGTTATAGGGATAAAAAGAATTTTAGGGTTACCATTCGCAAGAGCTTTCAAACTTTCTAGATCTTAGTATTTGGTGTGTATTTTCACTACAAGATCACTATGATTTGAAAATTTTATGGTAAAATCGCTTACTAAAGCTATGTCAAAAAAATACAAAAACAATCATAGCTGGCAGCCCTATCCTACCTACAATAATTTAAATTTGCCATGTGAATTTCATTATGAGACCATGACTGTACTGGAGGCTATAGGGCAAAGAGCTTTGTTCAAATAAAATAACATTATATAAACAACTTGGTGCAGTTGCACCAATTTTTGACGATTCTAAAAGCATATAGATATATAACTTAGATGATTTGCTTTTATACCTATATAATCTTTTAGTGCTTTTATATAATCGAAGTCGTTTGTCATAAATAATGCTTACCATAGAAGGGGGATGATGCAGATGAATAAGCTAATAAACTTGGTTATAGATTCAAGTAACAAACAATAAAATTTCCAAAACTCGGAACATTTAAATATCGGTTGCTTATTTTATTGTAAATGGTTTGCTTATGAATCGAAAATGGAAGCATCTGTTAGTGCGATATTTACGAAATTGTCCGGTGCTGGCAATCATGTGCTAGCACCATAGCTGCTTCAAGTTGTGTCAAACCCAGCCTATGAATTTCGTTTCGATTGAATGGCGGCGCTGTAAGTTATAGGAGTGAATTAAATTTAAGGGTTACCATCGTCCAAACTCTTTACATTTTTGAAACGTAAATATTTGTTGTTAATTGTCATTGCAGGATCATTCCTATTTGGAAATATTATGACAACATCGCTCGATAAAGCAATGTAAATAAATTATGAAATTCATCATAGCTGGCAACCCTTCCACAGTTTTTCAACAAAATTCCTACAAAATTAAAAACGCAACAAGATATGCTTTTTACGTGAATTTCGTTTTGATTTCGTCACTGCATCGGAAGTTAAAGGGAAAAAATCTTTATTTTCCTGAGCAAATTTACAATATTTAGGAGACAAAAAGTGCCGTAGCGGCGTCTCTTTGCTAATTTTTCAACCAAATTTCTACGAAATCTATCTTAGAGTAAGGTTCACCTACTGCGTGAATGTCGTTAAAATCTGGTGGCTAAATCGGAAGCTATAGGCAAAAAACCAGTTATTTTTCTCAACGATTTTTCCAAATGGCACCACTGCCACAGTGTTGCTCGTTTTTCAAATTCACTTGGTCCTAGCAAATTCCAACATGTCCTGTAAACTTCATATTGATTGCATTATCCGATCGTCAGTTCTCGAACACAGAAGTTTTGAGTGCTGAAAATAGAGGTAATTTGATCACTGGTTGCCGTTCTTGTTTACCGCGGAATTTTGAAATATTTTATTTGACTTGGTGGCCAAAAGTCAAAATTTATCAATAATTTGAATTTATTTTAAAAAATCAAAAAAATTTCAGGAAGGTCGATGATTTGAAGGATTTTTGTTCAGGAGCCTGCTGTAGCTACAGAGTTGCCCGCACAGTCTTCAAAGTTCATGTGTGTAAAATTGTAGTCTATATCAATACGCTCTAAAAATTTCACGATGATCCATTGTTTTTCTTAGAAGATATGACATATCGAAATTGGAAAAAAATCCTTGCTACTTTTAGGCACTCAGTGCCTACACAAAGCTCAAAATTTCCACTTCTTTATCACAAACAAACTTAAAACATAATAAGTTTTCATTCTTAGTACTTTTTTTAACAAAAATGTACACTGCTTGGAAATATAGGAGCACCTGAAAATTCACTTAAATACCCGCCAAAAGGTTTGAGATATCTGAATTCTGGCAAATCATGGACCTACCTGTAATATACATCTATGTTCTCCAAACATTTCAGCTCAATCGGATCGGCCACTCCAGAGATTATCTCCCTTAATCATTTTGCATATATATATATATATATATATATATATATATATATATATATATATATATATATATATATATATATATATATGTATATATATATATATATATATATATATATATATATATATATATATATATATATATATATATATAAATATATATATATATGACGAATTTTCGGCGAAGCGATTTTAATACTAATGTTCTTCGAACATTAGTAATAAGTGCGTGTTTTTGCACTCTTGGGCAGCGTTAGTTAAGGTAAGTTAAATTCTTTATGATGGAGCTTTAGGTAAGTACATTGAATACAAATACAATACATTGAATACATGCACATACATTAATTGAAAGCAAGGTGCAGAAAGTTCAAACAATTGTTCAATGTTTTCCCATACTCCTATGCTCCCCTATCGCCGGTTTAGCTTGTCTCACACATTCGTATCTCATTCTCACACAAACAAGCAGAATGTCAAAAATTGGATCATTTCTCAGCTGCGGTTTCTAATCCATTTTCTTTTATATCTGTGTGCCACACAAACTGCATTTAAGATTAATTTTGCAGTTGTCTTGCCCATGGCAAAACATCTGGCAACAGTAGCACTGCGTAATCAGTTTTCGTTTTCTCGACCAGAAAGAGCACCTAACACATATTTGGAGTAACGATGAGATTTCCGAACCCCCAGACAGTTTCATTGTACCTGTTTTGAAGTAATTTACTTTGTGGCGACTGAAGCTTATGTTTATGAACATTTTGGTATCCAGACAATTACCCACCGAGAATTGCTGAAGTGCATTCCGGACAGAATCATGGGACATAATATATGCAGCAAGCATTCTTGGTAATGAAAATGATATCTGCTTGCAAGGGGTTTTCCAAAAGTCTATGACTGGCCAATGAACATCACTCGCAGAAATAAGGGGTTAAGAACTTGCGAGCATTCATCGGCTATGGGTAGAGTGCTATATAAAGCAGAAAGATGACAATTTCGGAGCATTTCGAATCATCACGGGTAAGTAAAATGTATGAAAAACAAGATTACCAGTTCCCCCTAGTAGCTCCGAGAATACGCTTTTGGAATTTCCAATAAGCATCTCAATAACTCAGCATGCAATAACCGCACATTTTGGGTCATGCATAGGTCGATCGGCCACCGGCCAAAGCTTCAATTCGTATTCTCTTTAGATGACGGAAATGTGAGAATACGTTGTCGGACTTTCCAAAAAGTAAGCTATAAAGCTAAAAGCATAAGTTTCCCCTTGCATAAATCTTCTCAGCCTAGGACATGCAATGTTAAAAAGAAATAAACATGCAATGGATCGGTAATATATATATATATATATATATATATATATATATATATATAGATATATATGAATATATATATATATATATATATATATATATATATATATGTATAAATATATATATATATATATATATATATATATATATATATATATAAATATAAATATATAAATAAATATATATATATATATATATATAGATATATATGTATATATATATATATATATATATATATATATATATATATATATAGATATATATGTATATATATATATATATATATATATATATATATATATATATATATATATATATATATATATATATATATATATATATATATATATATATATAGATATATATGTATATATATATATATATATATATATATATATATATATATATATATATATATATATATATATATATAACACAAACATAAAACCTTTTATGTACAGATAATACATACTTGTAACTAATATGCATTGATTGCTATACACAAAACATATAACTAACAACTAGCATACGCTGTATAAATTTAGTTACTAAATATGGGTAACATACTACGTTAGCTCTTTCTCCAATCAAAAACTAATATACAAAAAAAACTCTAGCGCTAAAAACTACTATTCGATGAACAATAGAAGAATCGTGCAGATTTTGAGTGCTCACGTGCTCCAACCTGTTTCAAAGGCAAAACCACTTTAATCTTTACAATGCATTTAAACTCATAGGGTGGAAAGGATTTCAAGACTACCATTTGCATTAATTTGAAGCTTTAGGAAAGCCAAACACTCCAAAACTTTGAGGGCAGCATAACATAAGAGATTAAAGAAAATGCTCAGTGCTTGCAACACTTTACCATCACTGTAACTAAAATACTCCCACAATTGCCTCGCGTCAAAATCAAATAACTCTATCGATTTTGATTTTATCCGATGATTTCGTCGAAAGTTACAGGGATAAAAAGATGTTTAGGGTCAAAACGAAAGATGTTTGGAACCCCAAAAATTTCTAGAACTAAGAAAATTTAAACATTAGTAACTTATTTTCATTGTAAATGTTCGCGGTATGAATACTTAATGTAAGCATTTATTCAAACGAAAAAAGCGAAAAACACCTCGCGCTGGCAACCCTTCGCTACCATCAAATATCACACCTGCCTCACATTGAAAGCAACCTACTCTACGAATTACGTTTTGATCCGATTACTGCGTTGAAAGTTATAGGGGTACAAAGAAATTTAGGGCTACCAGTGGTACAAGTTTTCAAATTTTCGAAAACTTTATATTTGTTGTTTATTGTTTACGGTAAAATCGCTTAGTAAAGATATTGCAAATAAATACAAAACCAACAATAGCTGGCAGCCCTATTATGTTTTTTTACCAGATTCCTTCTGAATAATGCCTATATTAAGTTCCAAATATCATATGAAATTCGTTTTGATTTCATGACTGAACTGGAAGCTACAGGGCAAAAAGGTTTTCTTTTCTGAGCTTATTTTCAATACCCAAGACACCAGCTACTGTGTCAATTTTATTAAAATCTGGTCGCTGAATCTGAATTCATAGGGCGAAAAGCAGTTTTTTTTTCTTTATAAGTTTTCAAGATGGCACCACTGGCACAGAGCTACCCGCATTTCAAAATCGCTTCTATCAGACCTGGTCCTACTCAATACCAATACATTCTGTGAATTTCATATATATCTGATAATTGGACCGTGAGCTCTCGTAAACAGAAGTTTTTGATGCTTAAAATATAGGTAAATTGGAAGAGGGCTGCTGTTCTTGTCCGATGTGAAATTACAAATGTTTGCCTTTGATTGTATAGACAAAGCGTAAGATTTCTATATGAGTTGGTTTTCACTGTAGAGTCGATGGTTTGAAGGTTTTCACTTTCAATGCCTGCCGTAGCTGAACACGTGTCTACAACTTAATAAAGACAATATGCCCTGTAAGTTTTGTAATGATTTGATGATCTGGTCAAAAGTTATCGCAATTCAAAAATTTTCATATATGTAAAGAGAGAAATATGAATTTTTGGCCAAAGTGATTTTAATACTAATGTTTTTCTTCCAACATTAGTAATAATTTGAGTGTGTTAGTTATTTGTTGAAAAGAAATGTTCTTGACGTTGAAAAAGTTGAACTCAGAATAATTAAATGTGTTAAAAAATTAATTATTTTAAGTAAAATTTTGTAAACAATATTATTACTCTTCTAAATCAATGTTTTATTTTAGAAAGTATTGAAGAAAAAAACTTTTAAAGACTTATTGTCAGACAACTTCGGTAGGATCTCGGTTGAAAATTTAGGTTAAGATTACCAGCTGCTATAATTTTTTTTAATTTTTTTTTAAATTCCAAATGATAATAATTTTGCAGTGAAAGAAAACAACGATTGTTTTAATGTTGTACATTTTTAATACTTTGATACTATTTAAAAATCTTTCGACCACTATAACTTTCAACGAAGTCATCCGGTCAATACGAAATTTGCAATGTGGGTTGGCCTTATTTATTTTTTTATTTATTTATTTACAAACGGACAGCTGTCCATAGAAAAAATTATACAGTAGCTGTATATGTTAAATTAAATTTAAATTAATGCTAGCAAAGATAATTACTTCATTAGGTCTAAAAAGCAAAATCGTTTATAGCAAATCCAATATACATTTTTTTAATCTACCCTTATTTACATTAAATATATCCAGATGAGAAGCAACAACGTTTCCGATAGCTTTCAACCGTTCAATTGGTGAATTTTGCGCATAATTGGTCCTACAACTCTGAATGTGGAAGAGGTCATTAGACCTTGTACATCTTGCTGGTACCCTAAGTGAGATTTCCTGTAAGATATCAGGAGCATCAACTACCCCGTTAACTATGTTCACCAAAAACGAGGCATCATAGTAACGTCTACGAGTCTCGAGTGTATCCATTTTTAAAAACTCTAGCGCACCTGAACCGCTAGAAAACTAATTTTCGAAGAAATTGTCTTTGAGTGACAAAAAAGTGTGGAAAGACGTAATACACTGTTTTTTAGAATCATATCAATCATTCCTTATCCAAAGCAACAAAACTCAACAATAACACATATAATTCAATGCTGGCAACACTTTCCGAACGAAGCAGCAACAAGTTTACCATAACAAGCTCATACTCAAATCAACGTATCCTTTGAATTTCGTTCGAAGGTTTCAGCGGTTAAACGTTGTTTGAGGCTGCCATCCGAAAAATGTTCAAAACTCGAAAAATTTAAAAAAGAATTCCTTATTTTTATTGCAAATGCTTTGCATATGAGAACGTTGTTTGAAGCATCTGTTGGTGCAATATTTACGGAAATGGCTAATGCTGGTTAGCCTGTATCAACAGCAAAGCATAATACATACCAATTCTGCTTCACGCTAAGTTAAACCCAACCAGTAAATTTCGTTTCGATTGAATCACTGCGCTGGAAGTTATACGGGTGAAAAGAATTTTAAGGTAACCACCCTCAAAATTTATCAAATTTTCAAAGCGTTAATATTTGTTGTTAATTTTCATTGCAGGATCATTTCCATTTGGAAATCTAATGACATAATCGCTCAGTAAAGAAATTAAACAAAATTACAAAAATGGTCATAGCTGGCAGCTCTTTCATGATTTTGGTACGACATTTCTATGACATTTGGCTCACATTAAAGTCCATTTGCTGCGTGAACTTCGTTTTGATTTTTACACTGGACCGGAAGTTATAGGGAAAAAAGCTTTATTTTGCTGAGCAAATTTGCAAGATTTAGGAGACAAAAATCACCATAGCTGGCAACTCTATTCTAATTTTTCAGCCAAATTTTCATCAAACGTTACATAAAGTAAGATCCAAGTATTGGATGAATCTTGTCAAAATCTGATGGCTGAATCGGAAGTAATAGGCCAAAAACCGGTTTTTTTTCTGGGTGATTTTTCAAGATGGTACCACTGGCACAGGGTTGCCCGCATTTCAAAATCACTTCTATCAGACCTGGTCCTAGCTAATATCAACATGTCCTGTAAATTTCACTATGATCGGATAATCCGGTCGTCAGTTCTCGTGAACAGAACTTTCGAGTGCTGAAAATAGAGGTAATTTTGTGATGGGTTGCCGTTCTTGTGCAAATCGGAATTTTGAAAATTTTAATTTGATATGATGGACAAAGGTTGAAATTTATCAGTGATCTGATTTTTTTGTCAAAAATCAAAAATTTTTCAGGAAGGTCAATGATTTGAAGGTTTTTTATTCAGGAGCCTGCCGTAGCTACAGGGTTACCCGCACTGTCCTAAAAATCCACATGTGCTAAATTTTAGTCAACATTAATACGCTCTGCAAATTTCACGATGATCCATTGTTTTTCTTAGAAGTAATGACAAATCAAAATTTGAAAAAAAATCCTTGCCTACTTTTAGGCACCCTGCACCCACACACGACTCACAATTTCCAATTTTTTATCATAAACGAGCTTAGAACATAATTAGTTTTCATTTCCAATACTTTTCTTTAGCAAAACTTTACACTGCTTGGAAATATAGGAGTACCTCAAAATTCACTAAAACGCTCGCCGCCGGCAAAAGGTTTAGAATATCTGAATTTGAGAAAGTCGTGGACCTACCTACTATATACATCTACGTTCTCCGAAAATTTCAGCTCAATCGAATCGGCCACTCCAGAGATTATCTCCCTTAATCATTTTGCTGATATATATATATATATATATATATATATATATATAAAGAAATATGAATTTTCGGCGAAACGAGTTTAATACTATTGTTCTTCGAACATTAGTAAAAAGACAAGATGCTGGGATACTCAAATGCCTCAGTAGAGATGTGAAGTTTATACCCAATATAGCGCAAAAATTTGCGTTGAACCTTTTCGATTGATAGGGAATGGGTTTTATAGTAAGGATTCCAAACAACAGAATTGTACTCCAATTTACTACGAACAAGCGAAAAAAATAGAGATTTTAGTGCTTGAATATTGTTAAAATGATGTGTATTCCTAATTATAAAACCTAACATTCTGCGCCCTTGTTCAGTGATATCATTAATATGATCCGTAAAACTCAAGAAAGAATCCACTAGAACTCCTAAGTCTTTAATCAAATTAACTTGAGATAACGGTACTCCATTGATGGTGTAAGTATGTTGAAACATTGATCTAGTTTTTTTAAAAACAATGTATTGACATTTAGATAGGTTGAGAGACAAGCAATTTTGAACACAATATGTGTGGAAACTATCCAAATTAGACTGCAGGATCGTTATGTCGTCATAGGAAGAAACTGGTCTAAATATTTTGCAGTCGTCAGCAAAAAGTAAGAATTGTATATCCTGGAAAACCATATGTAGGTCATTGATAAAAATCAAGAATAAAAGTGGTCCCAAGTGTGAGCCTTGAGGAACACCTGAAGTAGAAAGAATTTTCTTAGAGAAATTATTATTGACATTTACAACCAAAGACCTATTTCTTAAATAATCATCTAGCCAACATAATAAAGAGCCGTGAAAACCAAAATTACTAAGCTTCTTATAGAGAAGATTTAGATTGAGTTTGTCGAAAGCTTTAGAGAAATCTGTGTATATGGAATGGACTTGCGATCCATTCAAAAAAGATTTGTAAATATAATTATGGTAAGATATAAGATTAGTAGAGGTTGATTTACCAGTGCAAAAGCCATGCTGATTAGGTATAATAAGAGGGCGAACAAGAGGTGAAATGCAATCACAGACAAGGCATTCGAAAACTTTAGGTATAGCAGATAAAATACATATGGGCCGATAGTTCGTAACGTCAGCTTTATCGCCTGACTTGAAAACAGGTATCACAAAGCTGGATTTCCATTGAGTTGGAAAAATTCCAGATGACAAGGACCTATTAAATAAGATTAGAAGAGGCAGAGCTATGCTTTCAGCACAATTTTTTAAGAACACAGAAGGAATACCATCGGGTCCACAGCTTTTCGTAGCATCCAACGTGCGAAGCTTCTGTAAAAGGGAATCAGAATTAATAGTACATTGTGATAAATTTAATGAGGAGCATTGAATAGGGGGATCAAATGTACTGACGTCGCTACTATAAACTTTTGAAAAATTGTCTGCAAAAAAGTTCGCGATATCACACGCGTTGGAACTTCGAGTTTCATTAAGGTACATGGTATTTGGTAATCCATAATTCGATTTACGAGAATTAATATGCCTCCAAAAGTACTTAGAATTCAGTGGCACCTGGGACTCTAATTTGTAAATGTAGCGCTGAAAGGCAATGCTTGATTGCTTTTTACACTGAGATCTTAAGCTAGAAAATAAATTGTAGTAATATAGTTCACCGGTAGATTTAAAATTCAAATGGGCAATTTTTTTATCATAAATTAAACTTTTTAGCTCGGAAGAAAACCAAACAGGAAAAGTTTTACCACTCAGAGTAACACAAGGAACGTTGGAAGATATTACATCTTTGAGAATATAGTAAAAGAAGCTAACTGCTTCATTTAATGGCATGCTATTCAAAATACACCAATTGACAGTGAGCAGAGCTGCATTTATGTTAGTGAAATCTGCTCGATGAAAATTTAAAAAGCTAATCGGATCATTGCTGGAACTGCACTGTTTTACAGATTTCAATTTAATATTTATATCTAACGCCGGATGATACAAATCAATTGGTATAAAAGGAAATGAATTACGTACAACATTAACATGGTTAACATTAGAAAAAACTAGATCTAATAAGTTATTACTAATATTTTTAACCTGATTAGATTGTGTAAAATTTAAAAATGAAAATGCGTTGATAATGTCGATGCTCTTGGGGTTTGAATTATTTACAGACCAAGAATGAGAACTCCAATCTACATCACGGAGATTAAAGTCCCCCGTGAAGATAAAGTTTGCCCCAGGAAAAGATCTCGAGCAATTCACAATTTCATCCGCATGCTGGCGGTAAGAATCAGCAGACTCATCAGGGGCCAAGTAGACAGTTGAAATAATAGTTCGAGCTGGTTTTGTATGGATACAAACAATCACTTGTTCAACATCAGTAAACTGGCATTTCACCAATGTGGATTTGAGTGAATTTTTAACCGCAATGAGAACACCGCCGCCTTTTTGCTTATTCGTAAGAGATAAGTCACGGTCTCGTCTATATATTGTGTAGTCGTGTAACCCAAGCTCGGACGAATAGTAGTTTGGTTTAAGCCAAGTCTCAGTGAAAATAATGACTTCATATGTTGTCGTAGCCAATACGAGTCGTAAATCGCTAAGTTTAGAGCAGATTCCGCGAGTATTTTGATAATAAAGTGATATATTTAGTTTTTTGCGGTACGGCTGTGCACAATACGAGGAATGCCGTTTATGTATTTAATAGTGGCTTCTGGATTGTTTTTGTTAATCTCATGAAGCTGTGATCTCAGTTCGTTTAAGTGCTCACGTTGACGAAGTGTGAGATCGGACACGATATTTAAATTCAAAGAACTTAAATAGTTTTTCACCTTGTAATCCTTTTTTTTCCTTATAATTTTGAGTGCAGTGGCGGAATTCATGGTAGTTATTTTAACTGGCCGTTTCTTGTTCGGATCGGATCTACCAATTCTAAATACTTTAAGGTCATTAGCTTGCAATGTTCAGGGCGCAATGACATTATTTAATATTTCTAGTGATTGTTTACGATCATCCTCAACATTAGTTTCGGGAATACCGTGGATGATAATGTTAGATGCCCGTTTTCGACGATCTTCAAGCTCAAAGATCATATCCTCCATGCTAGCAGACGTATTACCAGGTGATTTTAATTTACACACTTCTTTTTTAAGCTCATCGATTTCCACTTTGAGAGCAGTAACGAGCGTAGAAAGCTTTCTGTACTGTTCTTCCTTGTCATTGCAAGAAGTGCATACAAAAAGCATTTTTTTATTAGTCGACTTCAACGCTAAAATCGCGGATCTGGATAGGCCTGCACAGGAAGAATGCTGTGGTCTCTTACAAGAGTCACAATGAAAAAAGTCATCGCCGGGTCGCAAATCCTTTTCACAAGAAGAGCACTCACTTAAGCTTATCACTGACATAGTGACTCTTTGAGGTTAGGAAATTGATGTGTTTTAAATTACAAAAAAAAAAGTATAAAGAACTATAAAAAGTCGTAACTAATGGCTGCGATAGATTGGCACAATTGTAATAAACGATTTTGATGCAAGCTGACTTCGAGAATCACGTATTTTAATCAAAATTAATTATCGAAACACGAGCACCGAATTTGACAGCTACTGCAACCAACAAGCTTTTCCGTACTTTGAGCAAGCTTGAGAACATGGTCACAATCCCTATCCTTTTCTTTGAAAACCAGTGTTTCTAGCACTACTTACGAGCAAGATTTATATAAAATGGCGAATTTTCGAAAATTTATTTCCGCAAACTAGACTCTGGCCTACAAAACTAAAAAAAAGCTTCAAAGAATCCGCGGGTCATCATTGATGTTGAATTTATAAAGTGAAATGCATATTTTATTCGGCCAGAATGCCGAACTAACACGAACAAGACTGTCAATTATAAACTTTGTGGTCGAAGTAATTTTCATCGATCGTGATAAAGTTACAAATTCATTCGAATCATGTTTCACCATCGAACACTATGCTAAATTCGAACTTGTTTGCAATCAGATCACATAAATATATCTATCACTGCAAATAAAAAACACACACAGCTTGTATCTGTCTTGCATTGCAGTACATATCTCTGGTCAACAGCTGTCAAGCAATCTACAATTTTCACGTTAAATTCTTTTGGCTTAAGGCTGGTACTGAGTTCGAGTTCACGTGAAATTTTGACATGTTTCCATTATCTGGTCATTCTTTCGAGCGAAAATTTTGACAACGGAGAAAAGCAGAGACACTGCTCATTCTTGACGGATAAAATGTCAAGAATTTCACTTTTCGATCGATTTTCTTATTGGAAAGTCATTTGCACTGCTCAATTTTCAAATTGAACCACTAAATGTCACTTTTTCGCTCGAAAGAATGAACTGCACAAACTAAATTGGCGTGAAATGATTGACAACATGTTTCAGGGCCATCTATGTTTTCAAAGCGAAAGCAACTTCAAAGCAACTTTTCATGCTAAGAACACAGTACCAAACTTGCTTATTTTCAAGCTAAATTTTCGCCGAAACAGATTTCACGTGAAATTTTGTATGAAAATTTCACGTGAAATCGAACTCAGTACTATGCTTTAAATGCAAAACTGTAACACAAATCTATGCATAATTCACACAAGCATGGTCGTTCTCACTAGATATTGCGTAGACATCAGAACAGTAGTGATTCCTGTTTAGAATGCGTAAAACATTTTTACTTACAATTAGTGAACATGTGCAAGCTTTTCTGTTCCCGCATTGTAAATTTCAAATGAACGGAATATGTATTTTGTCAAATCAACTTGAAAGATTTCATCTATGTGATGAATTGTTGCATTCGAGGTGGAATGATGGGAATCTGAACGACTTAAAGAAACATTGCCGTCGTCGGCATGATGGTCCCTTTACGACTAGAATACTAATTAGCCGCGGCACAACGCAAGCTATAATTCAATTAAAGACTTTCCAGATGTGATAATGCTAAGTTATTTCGAAGTAATAGCTCTAGTAGGTTTAATGCTGCTCTCTGCACATCCACGATTGAAATCATGTATACTTAGTGTCTCGCATTCCTTTCTTCATGAAATTGAATTACAGAAATGAATTATCTGTACTTATTGAGTACTTAGATAGCTGTGTATTGTAATAAAAAGATACTAGTGGGAATCGCTCGATAATCGTTTAATTAATTCCGCGTTCTTCGGTACTAAGAGAATATATTTACTTATAGAGTGTTAGTTGTGTTGAGATGTGCAAGTCACGCACTGTGTATGCTACATGCAATCCTCTATAAACGATTGCTACGTGCTTCTGGTAACAAATGCAGCTGAGGGTATTATGTAGTTTGAAAGAGCTAGTAGAGGGATCGTGCTATGATTAAAATTAGATTAAGCTTATAAATCAAATGAGAGCCAGTTTAGAATCAGACCCTATCCAGGACAGACTTAGTGCAGACGCTATGATGTCAAACGTCTTTTTGGATGTGTGCTGTGCAATCCAACAAATTGCTTTGAAAGTTTCATGATAGTTTTTACTATCTTTGGACTTTTAAGATCAAAAGATATACAAACCTTTTAAAAATTAGAAGATGATCGAGCATGCTTTGATAATTTATGGGGCATAATATGACAAAACAAAATAAATTTAATATGCTTTAGAAAATATGTTGCTGAATGCCTCATTCAGGTGTGAAAATGAAGCATAACTACATTTTTTCAGTCAACAAACTATTTACATGCTCAACCGTCTTATAGTTGCTAGTATACATTATTTCATTAAATTTGGAATAAGTATGAAGCTTTTTAAAGGGTTCCGTTAAGTACCGGTATAGCTGTTGAGGTTCAGATCTTAGTCGATAGTTTCAAAGCATGAAAGCCAGCTAGCTATATTGAAATACTAACATAATATTATAATACTTGTACATATTCAACTAGGATTCATACTTTACATAACAGCCGTCAATTTTTATAGTATGGGAACATGATTGAACAACATAAAGGAAAACGCTACGGTCGATATTGTGTTGACTTCAGTGGAGCAAAGCCAATTTCACATAATAAGCAATTTCTCCATCGCACAAGAATGCACAAAAAGCAAAGAGGCAACCAGGGATAGTTTGAAGATAATTTCAACTGCTCGCCACGTTGGGTTCATTTGATTTTGCACTGTAGCAAGAGCGAATAAAAAATCACTAGAACAAAGGTATCGCTAGAAATACTGATTTTTAAAGAAAGATTGAGTTTCAAAGGTCAGGGACCATTGGATCTGAGAACTGCTTTGAAATTTTTAAGGTCAAGAAGCCAAAGCTACCACTCACATTAATTTCAAAATTTAGGAGAGCAAAACATTTAATAATTACATTCATTATCGAATGCCTATCTTGTAAGCAGTTTACTTCATGACAAATATGATAAAAATGCTCAATGCTTGCAACACATTACCTGCACTGTAATCAAAAGTCAATCGCAACGCCTTCACGTCCAAATCAAACCACCTTGTGAATTTTGTTTTCATCCGATGACTTGATTGTAAGTTATAAGGTAATAAATGACTAGGGCTGGCATACGGAATGTTTACAAAGCGTGGAAAATATTAGTTGGGTTACTCATTTTCATTTTATTTGTTTACCATGTGAATATTTAATGGTGGCATCTGTTGGTACGAAAATAACAAAAATATCTGGTGCTGACAGCAATTTGCTTGCACTCCAGCAAAACGCTTACCAAATCTGCTTCATGTTAAGGGCAGCCCATCCTGTGAATTTGATTTAATAAGTAATAGGGGCCAAAAGTATTTTAGGATTACTGCCCGCGAAAATTTTCAAAAGTGAACTACATATTTGATGCTAAGTGTCATCAAAAAGTCACCATAAATATATAAGCATTTATTATAATGAAACCAACCCTACATAAAAAGAACGAAAAAATCGCCGTATCCTGCCGCTCCAACCTAAATTTTCAACTAAAATTCTACCAAACATGGTTTATGTTAAGTTTTGGTGGTATCGAAAATAGTGCAAAAAACAGTTTTTTAGCTTAGTCATTTTTCCAGATGAGTATTTGTGTCGTCAATTCAAACGAAACGAGTGGGGAAAACACTCAACGGACTGTGACGTGAAACATATCTGCTAGGTTGGGTAGAATGGTCGCGAGGTTTGTCGAACCCGCTGCCCACATTTGCAAATCACTTCGATCAATCTTGGTCCTACTTATAAACTACAAATATAATCTGTGAAGTTCAGTTGAATCTGATAATCATCTCGTTGGTTCTCGCAAACACAAATTTTGGGTGATAAAATTAGAGGTAATTTTATGATGGGCTACCGCTCTTGTGCAAAGGAGAATTTTGCAAATAAAATTTTGATTATGTAGATAAGGCATGAAGCTCATCAAAAATCTGCATCCTTTTTCCTGGAAACAAAAAATTTTCAGGACAATCGTTGATTTGAAGGTTATCTGTTTATGTACTATCCAATCCACAGTTACAGGGTTGCACGGACATTCATTACAAACTACACTTGCGATTTTAATATAGTCTCTAATGCGACCTGCTTTTGCTGATCTGATGATTTTCACAGTAGCTATGTATTCTCCTGCCTACTTTTAGGCGCTTTGTGTCCGCAAAGGTTTTTAAATGTAAAACAATATAATGTTCAATCTAGAAATATAACTAAGCTTCACTTTCTGTGCTTGGTTTTTTTTCAAATAATTTGTGAATTATTTTAAATTCAATTTGAATGTGAGTTGAGTTACATTATTTTCTAAACAATTAAAGTTCTCCTGTGTACTATGCCCGTTCAAGAGCTGTAGAAACCGGACAGTGCTACTTCAGTGAATCCTGGCTGACAGACGTCATACCCGTGGCGGAGCAGAGGCAAAAATCGCAAAAAGGTCAAGAACCCTGAATGATCACTTGGACTAAACCTTTAAGCTCTTATTTGGTTCAAAAGGGGTACTCGTGACCTTGTTTTAGGTAGGAAAGCCTAACCTGGCTTAAGCAATGTCTACATAATGAAAGATTCTGTAGAACCTTTTACATTCCAATACACAAATACAATCAAATTCATATGACATTGCAAAAATGCAAAACATGCTTCGATAGCACGATATACAACTCCGCTACAACCATCAATTTGATTTTACTTTCAAAGTAAATCCATGATTATCACAGTGGTCTATTACTTTTCCCCATTTCAACCCAACAGTCAATCGACCCAAAAATTTGCTGATAAATCACATCATCATCATTGAAACATATCTTGGCATCCAAAAATAATCCTCTTTCCTGAAAGCCACAAGTCAGTGCAATCTCTTCAACTAATATCGGATTTTAGATTGAAAATTCAGCTCCTTCGAGTTGCATGTTAGGAATATCACCATGTTGTCCGTCCAATCGAACGATACTCAATTCGGACTTATCTAACATACATATGTGCTTTCATTTCGAATTTAAACATTAAGTGCATAAAAATACAGAATACTCACAACAGAAAGCGTTTTGTATACTTGTTGCCCGGGTCGACAGATCGCGTGACCATTGTACCCAACCTAGCACATATGTTTTGCGTTACAGTCCATTGAGAGTTTTCCCCACTCCTTTCGTTTGAATTGACGACACAAATACTCAATAGCTCCACGCGAGGAAAAAATTGTGGACGCCGTAGCTGTCATCCTCGTCGAAATTCAGTATTGCATAGATCGGAAAGGACATCATTGCACACTACATACTTAGAGCCACCCAACAAATATGCATTTCCTTCCGTCGGATTCTCCAAGAAAGTAAAGGAAGCGAAATCGTTCTAGTTGTCATTGATGATGCACGTACCAAACCAAGAAATGCGGAATGTATTTCACATTCACCCTTGACAAATTTTCAAACATGGCGAATTTTGATACACCGTATTTGGCATGTATTGCAACGTTGAACATACCGTACGCTTTGGTTGGACGTATCTTTTTGAATCCAGTCCCGCAAGCACTCGGTGCTTTGGTTTTGCATGTTTCTCTTTTTAAGTTCGCCTTTCATATATATGACATTTTTTCGAGGTAGTTTTGGTTTCTATTTTGTTACTAACATTTTCGATGTGTTGACCGTCCTTGCCATACTTGTAGACGGTTCCATGTTCTTACAACTTTCTTTCGCATCGCAACTGCAGATACGATAGTCATCCAATGTGTAGCAGATCTTCCGCTATCCCGAAACCTCTTGCCAGCAGCAGGTTCCAATTGCATATCTAGACATTTGTCGAATCTCCAGCAATGTATCAGGGTTTATGAGTTCGAAGGGCGCTGGATGGTGAAAGAAAATATGTATCTATTGCTTGTGTAATTTACTATACAAATAGTGTGCAATAAGTGCAACAATCAGAGAAAATTGAATGACGGTAAAGTTCAAAAGAAGAAAAAAAGAATAGAAATCGGTTGGTACATTTATTATTTATGGAGCTTGTTTCAGTTTATTGTGTACTTGATAATGTTTTGAGAATTGAAAGACAAAAGTCGATGAATTGGTATTAAATCATGATATACGGTCAATAATTTTCCACAACACAAAACTAGCCTAGGATAACTTGAAAGTTTTTTTGCACACAGATTGAATTTTCGCACAAAAGTTCACATTCAAGATGGAATAATTCTGGTGGTGAGTTTGATTGTGGTGGGTCTCGAATAAATTTTGCCTTTGGTCTGGTTTTGAAAATGTCTTCGGAATGCATATGTCTAGCTTTATCAAAATAATTAATAAGCAACAGTTTTTTAAGCACAAAATTGGTAAAGGTCCTTTAATTGTGATCATGGTTCCCTTCTTGTCTATAAATCAGCATAGACAACGTATATCGTCTCTTAAGCTTATCAAAGCAGAGAATATTGATAAGGGAAACTTGATCGTTTTGCGGAATAAGCCTCCGAAGCCGAATCAAATTGGAATTGTTTTTGCGGGGTGATTAAAATTGAAAAAAATTTATTTACATTGAACATTTACTTTCGAAACCACTTTGTCAAATAAAATTTTCAATGTAAATAAATTTTTTTTTTCAATTTTAATCATCCCGTAAAAAACAATGCCAACAAAATTGGTGTAAAATTAGCTAACATAAATAAAATGAAAAAAATCATACTGAATAATGATTGTTTCCTATTAAATTTCAAAGTTTCGTTTATTATCCATAATTATTAATATAATGATTATCTTGAAAACAAATTTTATATATACCATAGCTTGACATGCTTCACATCATCAAAAATAACTATCAAGCGGTACAAACAATTATACTCGCATTGTTTATACTATCCCGTATCATTAAACTGATCGTTCTATTTCTCAGTACAAAAGTAAAATGATTTTCATTTCATTTGATCTTTACTCTTTTGAATCTTAATAAGCATTACAACGTCGAATGACAGCAACAACATTCGGATTCTCCATCCGCTGAGTAGGAAGGAACCTTCTTGTTCGTAAAAAAGCTTTGTCCTCGTTGTCATTGTCCTCTGGAAGAAAACTTTTAATTACAAACTTTTCTCTGTCCCAGAGAGCAAGTGTTCCAGATGCCAGTTAGCTTAACGTTCTGCCAGTGAAGTCGGCAAAATTCATTTTGAATCCTGCTACCTCCTTCCCGTCTCTCCATTGACCTTACAGACCTTTTTCGTTGGTCTATTTTCCAATGAAACATAGAGTACACTTCGTTCTGGGTTTTAATGCTCTAGTCTAGGATGAGATTTGATGTTTGAGAAATAGTTTGGTAGTAGTTGCTAGTTGCACTTCAACCTTTAATTACATGCCCTATGCTTTTGCTACACTATTTTCGGGTAGACTGAGTCTACCATAGAGAGTCCTTGAGTATACGGTGAAATGCCCGTTGTCTGATATCCTATGTATGGTGACGTTGCATGCTTGTGCAATTTAAGTAGCAATACGTTTCGTTCTGATTCGTAGTCGCTTGGCTAGCAATTCATGATGAAAACTCACGCGAAAATGCAGTGAAATGATGTTCGTGAGCAAATTGCTGTTCAGTTAGGGGGTGCTATCTTGACAAGTCCTTATCTTGAGATAAGATCTTCATATTACTTGCGGTTAAAAATGCATCTTCGGTTAAACAATCTATTTTTTAATTTCAAATGCAACAAAGTATCTCCATGATACTTAGACAAAGAAGTTCAATGGCAATGGTTGTCACGAAATAACTTCATTACCTAATTCTGAACTCCATGTTCCAACCCTTCGTCCTCTCTACCACCCTTTATACTCTAGGTACGACCAAACATTTTTTTCCGAACTTCGCTTCTGAAACTTTATGGATAGCACAAAAAAGTCTATTACAGTCAAGCTTTTATTCACAGCTCTTATGAAAAGTTTCTAAATCTTTTTCTTCGGGCCAGAAATCTAAGATGGAATCCTGTGAGTAATTGTTGTTACTTTTTCTAAGTGACATTGAGCTTAATGGAAAAGTTTTTTTTATATTGTTTCGTGTTGCCACGCGTCGTTCAAGTAGGATTAGTGAATTTTGCTTATTTGCTTACATTGTCCTCTTTTAAGCTAAACGAGTTCTCTTTGAAGTGGATTTGAAAGGTCAAGTGATTGTTTTACTGATTCAATTCCTTTATAAATTAGTCTGATCCCAAGAAATATTTTAGCCTAAATTGGTGCTGACATAGAATGTATTTTGTTATATCTGAAGTTCAAGGTTCAGAAGAATGAAAAATGATTTCCCGAATATGTTGCGTATTTTTATATGCTTTATCTGCAAAACCTTAGGTCATCATCATCTAAACCCATAGTAGGATCAGACATGCAAATATTCATAATGAATAGCTTTGTCTGCCCTTCTCTAACTGAGAGTGGATGTTTGTAGTCCCGACTTGCTTCCTTCTTCCTATCGTTGGACCATATAACTCTGGTTTTGGTCCTGAGGACAAGCAAAAGGATATGAATCTGGATGAACTTGATATATGAAGGAAGATAAAAGAGATTTTCCTTTTTGCTTCTGTCAATTCGTTCTAGATTTAATCGTTTTGGAAAGACAGTATGGAAGCGACCCGGAGATGGCAGAGGTCTAGGTCTGGAAAGTGAAACAAGAATAATACCATGGTAATATCCGATGTGAACATTTATAAATCATATGTGGTATTATTTTTGGGTGAAGTAAAGAAATAACAGAAGTAAGAAATATTAGCATGGAAACGGGAGAATAATATGTTGCCGATGGAGACGCGTGTCGTAGGTTGTGTAAGTTGGATAATATTAGTGGAAGAGATATATGCAGAAGAAGTTTAGTGATACAAACTGTTGGTGGCATTGTTTGCATAAGTGAGGCTGGGGTTAAAGCCAAGAGTTTCTTTGGCTAAACGGATTTTTTTTACTGTTCAGTTCGTAAAGGAAACTATTTTTACTCCATGGATATAATAGTTTGATTGAATAAATTAATTGATTTGAAAGTGATTCAGCTGCAAAAGCTCAGTTTTTTGTAATAACTGTGCAAATATTGTAATTTTTCCGATTCAGCTTAATTAAATTATTAAATTTTTGCTCTGTTTCTAGTATATTTCCAGCAACTACTTTCAAACAAAAAGTTATCCAAGTAGCAAAACAGCTTGAAAATGGTTTAAGAAATAATATACTCAGTTGTAATAATTATGAATAGCTCAAGACCTCAATGGACTTATCATGATAATTTGACGCCCAATGTGGGCAGTTATCGCTTAAAAAACAATTTTTTTAACTAATAGTGAAGATAATAACAAAACTCTCTCATAAGAGCTATTGATTGCTCTAGTCATAAAAGATTCAATTGCTAGCCGTTATCATCGTTGGTTTGTTTCGACAACTTTTACAATGAACATGTCTGAGCCAATGGCATTGTTTTACTGAAACTCGAGGCGAAAGTGGATGAAGACATATTTGAATGATATATTCTTAAGCGAATAATTTTTTTAAAATTTTGTACGGAACATACAAATTATTTCCGGGAAGAAGGTGTAAATGCATTTCCGTATTTTCAGAATTTTATTCAGCACTATATCCGCACAGGCAAAAACCTATTGCTCACTTACTTTTGTACATGGCTTAGCCAAAAGCATCTTACATACCTGATTTTGATTTGTATGAAAAATCATGTGATTCTATACCAGATTTAAGTCAAAGGCAGAAGTCATCCCAAAAACATGTGATTTCGGGGCGATGTGAATAGGCTACTAGGCGAATTTTAGTTTTGATTTCATTGACTGAATGTCAAAAAGAATTGTTTAAGCTTTGCTCAGATTCATTGAATTTCCTGATTAATTTCTAGTAGTTGTACAATTCTGGCTGCTTTCAAAAGACACTCTCGTTTGAGTTTGTTGTTCGCTTATATTTTATCTAAAAACTGCCTGTGTGACCATTTTCGAACATAATTTTCGGTCACAGCGAATTTCGAACGTCTTTATGCTTGCAGGCTAGAATTTTCCCTCGTGAAAATTAGCATTTATTAACATAAATCGATAAAGTACTATATTTTTGTGGAGGTTTGTCTCAGGGTTTAAGGTTGCATGTAGCGTCTTCCTGGTGTAGTACCAGAAAATTATAAACTCTTTGCATTTATTAAATTTGGCGTGGTAGGTACCTAGTAGGTGGGCTAGAGAATCCACAAACAAAGGCGGCTGCTTTAGGAGCACGATTGGCAATTGAAAACATATGCGGATTTAATCTTAGTTTTCTGTCAAGTTTAACTTTAAGATCCTTGATATACATAGGGGTATGTAGAATAGAAAATACAGTGGTGGTCATTAATACCCGGACAAACATGAATTTCCTCTGAAAGTCAAATATTTCTCCAAATTTCCTACAGAAAACACAAACGTTTATGAAATTATATTATTTTATTCATCTACTCTTTTATTGTGATAAAAGTTCTAATTTGTAGTTAACAGTACTTAGAAAATTTCTTTATTCCCATGCACCTAGGGTTTGGGCAGTGGGAAATACGAAATTGTCTTTGCTAAAAAAAATTATTACGGGTAATTTAACA
Organism: Nemotelus pantherinus; assembly: GCA_963978885.1. NCBI lineage: Eukaryota > Metazoa > Arthropoda > Insecta > Diptera > Stratiomyidae > Nemotelus > Nemotelus pantherinus. Next base: position 279,759 of record CAXBUK010000020.1, read on the forward strand.
GTAGTGAAATCTAACAATGTCTGAATGAATATGTCAAGAATTCTATAAAATATTTTTTAATATTTGGTTACTCCTCCTCGGGCTGCAATTACTGCTCTAATGCGGTCGGGCATTGAAGAGACTAGGTTGTGCAAAATTTCCATCTCAATTTCGTTGTCCCAAACATCTTGAATAACGGAATCGATTTGCATAGCATTCTTTGGGTTTTCTCTCGCCACTCGTCTCTTAATGATGTGCCAGAGGTTCTCGATTGGATTAAGATCCGGACTGTTGCCTGGCCAGTCTAAGCGGATTATACCCATCTCGTTCAAGAAAGTTTGAATCTGCAAAAAAACAAAAAAGTGGTAAGTGGTTTTTAATGATGATATTTTATTGCCTATTTAACGAGATTAACAAAAAACTCCGTACTTACCATCCTTGCACGGTGGCAAGGCGCATTGTCGTCTTGAAATACGACTTCTTCTACCTGCGCGTACAGCTCTTCTACTGAGGGTAGCATATTTTCCTGCAATATCACTTTGTAGTCAACAGCTTTCACGGTTCCTCTAATTAAGGCTAGTGCACCTAATCCGTGGTATGAAAAACATCCCCACACCATCCGGCTGGTTGGTTGCCTCACTGTGTGCCTGATGCATGATTCGTTGTAGCATTCTCCAGATCTCCGACGAAAGTAGCTCATACCATCAGAGCCGCAAATGCTGAATTTCGATTCGTCAGAGAAAATAACAGTCTTCCAATCGTTAAGGGTCCACGACGTATGTTCTTTGGCCCATCTCAACCTTTTTTGGTGCATGTTTTTGGTCAGGAGTGGCTTTTTTGCAGGAAGACATGCTTTTTAATTGGCCTCCAGCAGTCGGCGTCGAACAGTTCGCGCGGAAATTTAACTTCCACCAGCTTCCACAAAGTCCCTTCGTATCTCACTCGAAGTAGCCATCCGATTGCGTAAACTCATTCGCACAATGAGACGATCATCCCCCTTGTGGTCTTTCTGCTTCTTTCAGGCTGTTTTCTTGCCTCCAGGGATCCAAATTCTGCATAATTTTTCAAAAAATCTGCTACAGTTGATTTCCCAACCCCAACAGCAATCGCGATTTCACGTGTGGTTGCGTTCTCACCTCTTAAATGCAAAATTTCAGTTTTCATGACAACGTCGAGCACTTTCATATTTTGCACTTTTTGCACACTCAAACAATTTAACTCGCAAAATAGATCTTGACACGATAACAGCGTATCAAGAAATGATGGAAAATTTTAGCCAGCAACCCGATTTATAGGATAGAGGTCTTTTACCTGCTAATTTTACTACCCCGACTGCAAAACAACCCTTAGAAAATCCAAACAATCTTTGTCCGGATATTAATGACCACCACTGTATAACTAAAAATCAGTGAACTAGCTTCATTGTGTTATTAATTATACATAGATTATTTATTGACATGTGATTATTTATTATATAGCTTAAAGTCAAATTTGTTGATTTTTGGCCAACATTTCCAAAATTCGTCACTCATCAAGTACGAGTATATTCATACTAAATTGAAAGAGCTTGCAGTTTTCAAACTTATATTTAAAATATGCATTGGAAAAACTCAGCACAGATCTCATTGGAACTTCAGTTTTGGGTTTAAAAGGAGTGGATAAGAATAACTTGCATCGATCGCAAAAGGAATGAGCAAAAAGATAAAAATTTAGTCATAGAATAATAAGAGAAGAAAATTATTGTAATTTAGAGTCTCAGTAAACATTTTCAAAAAGATGGATGAAGGACTATCAAAGCCAGCACCAAACAATGATTTTAGTTGTTTCCCAACTGATTCAAAATAGCTGATAGAATCAAAATATCAATTTAAAGTAATGGACCGCTAAGAAATGCTACTGGAATCAAGTTAATAGAGGACAAGGTATAATGAATGGCACATAAGAGAAGACGAGTAGAAGAGGATAAGAAGAAATTTTGTCCATAGCTCGGCAATCTAATCCTTTTTTGCCTCATAGCAAATCGAACTGGTTAAAATGAAATCTAAAGTTTAGTACTTAGTCCAATAGCCACTGTACTTTCTTTTGATGTCATCTTAGCAAAAGGACAAGTCAACGGCTAAATAGATAAGTGTGTGAGCCCATATTGTGAATACCTAATTCCAAATCACAAGATCGTCGTTGGCTACTTCCCTAACTCAGAAAATCCGGACAAGATCCTGGCCATGCTAAAATACGGGCTTTAATGCCAAATTGTGAGAAACGTTACTCAAGAAGTAGAGTGTCAAGTTCGGTCTACTACTCATAGCAGCGAACCAGAATGACTGAAGGCAACGACAACGTTAGCCTGCGGTTTGGGTAAGTTAGGCTGACCATAGGTTTGAAAATTACTCCAACCACTAGCATGGCGTATATAGGAACCGATATGGAGGCAGGACCAGGTTCCAGCAGATCGGAATGAAAAACTAGATTAAGGTTTTAGCCTTAGTTAAACATAATTTTCCCAAACAATACTATATTCCAATTAAAAACAACATTTTTACCACTTTCTTCTCTTCCCTCCTTAGATTACTGTTATAAAAATTTGGATGTATTATGCTATGAAGATTAGTGGATTGGATGTGGAACGAAAGTGTATTTGGCAGAAGTAAGCAGCAGGTTTGTCTCAGGCACCTATAATATGGGGCTAATACGAGAACCCTACGTAATATGTGACCTAAACTTAAAGAAATTAGTTTTCGTGACTTTTGACTTTTCATAGCTTTTTTTTTGTGTACACGATTTCATAATGGACTTTTCACATTGTATTTCGGATCTCACGATAAATATAGTTTCGTTGAACAACCTTCACTTGAATTTATTTGGCAAAACGGCCTTTCCGTGTTAATAACCACTAAGATGATACATGTAATTTTATGACTCTTATGGTAGATTAGCTTTGATTGATAGAATGAGTTATATAGTTCAAATATGATGCGCTTCACATCAATCATTGAAAGACTATATTCAAATTTTTCCGTATTTGTGTGGTGCTCAGCTTTGAAATCTAGTTGAAAGAAGTAGCTTCATCCAATCAGGGTGCTTAAACACTAAAGCAAGTTGTTGTAATGTTACTGCAAGTGTATACTCTGTTGGAAGAGCAACTCAGTCAAAAAAGTGAGTGCAACTGAGCTGAATCACTTAATTAAATCACTTAACTCAATCATTTTGCATACCAATACATATAAGTAATATGAAGCTCCGCATTGCTAAGTGTTCCACTGCATTACTTTTCTAATATCAATTTCTGTTAGGGATAGGAATGAAAGAGCCTCAGCGTTATTTGATAGTTTAAAAATCAAAACATTTCGGATGAAAATGTTAATGTCACTTAAGAAAAACAAGAGAAAACATAATCTTCAATAATAATATACTGTTAGCTCTGGAAGGTTAGAAAGAATGCATTTCTCAGTAGGAGCTCATAATCACTTGAAACTTCTTGGTTTTGCTAACGTTTCGCCTTAGAACCAAATCCCACTTAATGAAAATTCAGGGGATATCATGATTTTTTCCACACCAAAATGGCCTTGATATTATGCAAATTATTGGTTTAAATTTTGAAATATAAAATTATTTTCTCATATATTTCCTAAAATCTAGAATGACCACAATACAAAGTTTACTAAAAAACATCACCACTTGAGCTAGAGAAACCAGCCGGTGCACGTTTAATAGAACAAGGATAACAATCACAATGAAAAAATCAACGTCTACAGCCTTGCCCAAAAGTATTAGGCACCCCTTCAAAACACGTGTAATTTGAAACGTGTGTTCAAATTGATAATTTCTTTTAATATTTACGATACTGGTTTGATCAAACAATAAAAACAGCGATAAACGATCTTCTTTGAAGAGCCATAAAACATCTGGCGTGCAAATTCCAGGAAATGGGGTATTTGAGAAATTGTTGATAATATTTTGTCAGTCTTCATTTGTTACTTATAGGGTAAGGCTGCTTGTTTTTGTGATTAATTTGCAAACTAGACACTCTGTGCAATACAATATGCCTGAAACGAGTGAACTTGGTATTGAAAAACGCTGTAGAATTCAGTTTCTACATGAACAATGTAAATCTCAAGTTGAGATTGCTAAGCTAGTGAAATGTTCTCGGTGCGCAGTGCAATCTGCAATCATGTGGTTTGCGGAGACCAGTTCTCACGAAAATAAGCCAAGAACAGGCAGAAAACGCGTAACTTCAAAACGTCAGGACAGAAAAATTGTCCGCGACTCTTTGAAGGAGCGTAAAAAAACATCTTCTGCGCTTGCTGCTAGCCTGTCGGAAAACTTGGGGAAAGTAATAAGTGCTCGATCGGTAAGAAGGCGTCTCACAGAAGCAGGCTTGAAAGGTTGTAAAGCTAGAAAGAAGCCTTGGCTTTCAGCAGCCAACAAAAAAAATCGCTTGGAATGGGCTCTTCGGTACCAGCATTTCACAGAAGAGGATTGGGCAAATGTTCTGTGGTCCGATGAATCTAGTTTCCAGGTAAGCTTAATTATAACCTTTTTCAAACAACAATAACCGTAATTTTTTACGGAGGCCTTGATTTCAGAAAATTTTTCAAAAAAATTGAAACAGGTTTTTTGTATTTTCTAACAGGATTTTTTTTGTTGGCTGCTGAAAGCCACGGCTTCTTTCTAGCTTTACAACCTTTCAAGCCTGCTTCTGTGAGACGCCTTCTTACCGATCGAGCACTTGTTACTTTCCCCAAGTTTTCCGACAGGCTAGCAGCAAGCGCAGAAGATGTTTTTTTACGCTCCTTCAAAGAGTCGCGGACAAGTTTTCTGTCCTGGCGTTTTGAAGTTACGCGTTTTCTGCCTGTTCTTGGCTTATTTTCGTGAGAACTGGTCTCCGCAAACCGCATGATTGCAGATTGCACTGCGCACCGAGAACATTTCACTAGCTTGGCAATCTCAACTTGAGATTTACCTTGTTCATGTAGAAACTGAATTCTACAGCGTTTTTCAATACCAAGTTCACTCGTTTTAGGCATATTGTATTGCACAGAGTGTCTAGTTTGCAAATTAATCACAAAAACAAGCAGCCTTACCCTATAAGTAACAAATGAAGACTGACAAAATATTATCAACAATTTCTCAAATACCCCATTTCCTGGAATTTGCACGCCAGATGTTTTATGGCTCTTCAAAGAAGATCGTTTATCGCTGTTATTATTGTTTGAACAAACCAGTATCGTAAATATTAGAAAAAATTATCAATTTTAACACACGTTTCAAATTACATGTGTTTTGAAGGGTTGCCTAATACTTTTGGGCAAGGCTGTACATCTATGACGACCATAGGCAGAAGAAGAACAAGAAAAAATTCAAAACTCCATAGAAAAGTTTATCCGTGCGAACATTTCCCGAGGATAAAACTTTCGTAATTTTCGTAATCTTATACAGATGATCACAGGACACAGATGTTCTGGACCAATGTCAGGTTAGTGTCGATGGGAATTTTAAAAACGTAAAATTTTCTCGGCTATGCTTTTCTTAATAGCTTTTCTTCTAAAGCTAAGCGTGGAGAGAGGGTTGAAATCAAAGTTGTTGGGCGAAATTTTTGTAATAGCCAATTATCTGTTCCTGTATTAAATTGAAAGTGGTAGTTTGGTGCCAGAAAATTATGGGTTAGAGTTAATTTGAATAAATTTAATTAGGTAATAGCACATTAGGTGCATCTTTTGCACTCTTGGGCAGGGCTAGTTAAGGTAAGTTAAGCTCTTTATGACAGAGCTTTAGGTAGGTACATTGAACACAACAATAATCGCTGCCGCAGTGAAGTTGCAGCGGCAGCAATTGCTGTTGTATTCAATGTATATACTGACTTAAAGCTCTGTGATAAAAAACTTAACTTGCCTTAACTAAACATGCCCAAAAGTTAAAAAATCCTACCATGCCCAAAAGTTAAAAAATCCACCTATTGTCAAGAAAATGATGACGGAGTTATGCATAGTTTTAATTTTGTTCGTCTTACTTTACCTATGGAACAAAATGTGCTTAGTATACTCTTATTGAAAGCCGTGCTTGCAATTCTGTCAGTACTATATAATACAATATGGTGACTATAGTGAGGTGTTAATTGTAATTCCGTCATCTCAAAATTACATCATATTGACGCACACTTATCTCGTCTTTACTGTTTGCACATAAATTTACCCGTCTCTGAATTGAAACCATTGGTTCTCTAAACTCAAGCACTGTAAAATATATGTTCACGGCTAATTGAAAATACTTCTTGTGATTACGAAACGTAAACTTAATCGAAAGCAAGAAGCTTTTTGTCTGCTGATTGATCATAAGACTTGAAGTTAATTTCACTCTTGCCATTTACACCGGGACTCGATTGGCAATTTACCCTGCCATGTCCGATGGCAACAACTGTCAATTTATGGTATGCCATCTGATCCGTGGGCAGTTTCATGGCATGCAATATCATTTCGAAAATGCCTCTGAGCGGAAAGGACTTGTGTATATGATCGTTTAATGCTCTTAAGGAGTTATTTCAAGTGCAAAGTGAAGAAATTTTGCTGCTGATGTAAACTTCACGTGTAGGATAAATTACTATTTGGATAAGCGGGTGAAATTTCAGAAGAAAATGTAACTATTATATGATTTGCTGGGTTACGAAGGGAATGCGATAGAACTCATTTGAAAAATCCGCCAATCATCAACAGGAAGTTTCAGATATTCTCTCATCACTCAAAAATGAAATTATTTCTCTTTTAAATCAAAATAACTATATAAATTCACTATTCCGCATCAAAATTCGACTTTTTTGCAATTTCCCACAATTTCATATTCTATAGACTATTTTGATTGCTCAACGAGATCTTAAAATTCCTAAATCCCTAATTCCTAATTCCTTAAAGAAACAGAGCATGACCATGACTCAACGCCATTTTAAAAATCAGGAACTGTCAAAATATTGCCAGGCAGATGGCCAGCAAATGGCATACCATATTGCCTACACGCTAAAAAATCATTGTTCTATATTTAACATATTTTGCAGCTAATATATTCATATTAAAAACATTTCTTAACATTATTATATTGACCTAGCAATAACATTATATTGCCAACACATAGCATTCTTAAAATTTTATATGTATTTATACCAATAGTTAGTATGCGTGTGGTGAATTTGTCTGTTACAATATTATATTGGTAGACCAATAATAAATATTAACATGGCAATAAGTTATATTAACGTCTTACACTACTATATTGGTAGGCCAATATTAAATATTAACATGACAATAAGTTATTAACGTCTTAGAGTATTATATTGATAGGCTAATATTAAATATTGACATGGCAATAAATTATATAATAGCGTCTTACATATATACCAATAGTTAGTATTAACGACACGCGGTGCTCCCAAACGGTCTCCCATCTAAGTAATTACCACGCCCAACACTGCTTAATTTCGGTGATCGGACGAAAACCGGTTATTCCATTGTGATATTGCCGCATTAAATATTAACATTCTAGCATACAATACTAGTATTGTGCTTCATTGCTTCACCATCAATTTCACCATCCCTGGTTAATACATTTATATTGGCATATAGTCCGGGGAAATCTAACATGGTGCTTCGGAAAAATTAGCGGAAGTAGCGGTTAGTAACAAATGTTTAGATCAATATATCTCAAAAACGGTTATGGTTACAGGAAAAAGCTATATAATATTTTTTGTTGGAAATTTGCTAAGCTACAAATTTGTTATACATTGTTTTTCTGAAGACGTGACCGTTACTGAGATATTAAGGAAAGGTCACTTTTGGTGACGTTTGACCCCGTATAAAAAGTGACGCAGCACTCGGATCGATGGGTACTTTTGACATTTTGTTCAACAAGCCAGTACCAAGGTTCATACCAAAATTCAGCTTTCCCCTAATTTTTCCGAAGTTTCGCCTTTTTTATGTCGGATTTCACTGGGCTACATAGTAATATATTATGTTAAGATGTTAAAACCTTTTGTCGGTAATATCTTTACAGATGTTCTGAACATAAAAAGCTAACAGCCTTAATATATAAGTTAAACTGCAAATATAATATTATAACATAAAATATTGAGCTGTTAAAATTATGTATTAGTTACAATGCTGTTACTATAACAATATTAAGAGGTTAATATATTGATTTCGGTCATTTCTCAGTGCGTAACCCAGAGATTTTCCTACACCCCCCTAACACCCCCCTAATACCCCCCCTGGAAAGTGCATACACCCCCCCTAACACGGACAATTTTCCTACACAAAGGGACCTTTGTGCCCTTTGTTCCAAAGGGACACCCCTCCTAAAATTCTGAACACACCCCCCATGAAAAATTCCTGAGAAAACCCCGTAACCTTTATGGCATGCCACCAAATATGGCATACCATAGGCCGCCTCCATTAGCAATTTAAAATGTGATGCCATGGGGAATTGCTAATGGAGGCGGCCTGTTATGGTTTAGGTCGAAATATAAACTTTGATATTACTTATAATCTGTTACGTCTACTTCTTTGTTTCGTTCTATTACTCAAGCGTTTTGTTCGGCCACTATTAAAGTGTTTGCTGCTGTCGCGGAGCTGTTTGAGTCAAGATGTGCAGAAGTTAAAGTAAAGATGTGCTGTAAGTTGGATAGTACGATTTATTTCAAACAGAGCATTGAGTTACAATCCTTTGTCCTCCAGGCTATATAATATAGTAAGAAATGTAGAAAAATACATTTGCAAACAGATTTCTCAGTAATTCGATCACATTTATGTACATAAACCCTGTAGGTAGCCAGAATTCTTATCTCACTAGAAATAGTCCAGGGAAATTCGACAAAAAATCGAAACTTCAGAAAAACTACGTCTTACCGTTAAAACCGTTATCATTATAAAAAAAAGTTATCACACCCTTTGTTGTAGGAAATTTTTTAAGCTACAAATTTGTCAAAAAGTGTTTTTTAGTAGAGGCGATAAATACTGAGATATTTACGAAAAATCATTTTTGGTGACCTTTGAAATGTAACGCAGCCCTTGCATTGATGAGGACTTTGGACATTTTGTTCACCACGCCAGTATTAAGGTTCAAACCGAAATCCAGCTTTCCCCTAATTTTTCCGAAGTACCATTTCAAATTTCCCTGGACTAAAAGCTCGAGTAGACTAGTGGGTACACAATTTTCTTCTTATGTGTGGGGTCCCTGCTTCGACTCCAGGTTTGGACGAGAGATCGGACATCGAGCTTTGCTTTCACTTAGTTCTGCATAGACACCTGAGTTAAATCAGGGGTAAAGCAAGCTGTGGAATTAATTGCTCCACGCTCGTATTCGCATTGATTGTCAATTTGTTTACTAGAAGTGACAAAAGTTTGTCGCGTTATCCTTTTACTTTTACTTATCTTACTAGATCACAAATACACGGATCATTCTAAAGCAAAAACTCAAACCTTATTCTATATGTACATTAATTTTTTTTTTTTTATACCTCCTTCACTCCACTCTCTCCATCACTCAATATGCACGGTCCGTGTGCATCACAAAATCATCACTAAGTAATTATTCCTAGTACTTCCCAGACAATTGGTGTATTGGTATAAGGGATAGTACCATCTTGCTTTTTATAGTTAGTACTTTAGGTCATATTGTGTACATTTTATTTGTCATCAAGACGTGCGTCCAGAGAAAAGTTTACAAAAAACTCTGGATTTCATTAGCAGTGTGCTCTTTCGATGTACATCTTTAGATTTTCTTTAAACTTTACTAAGTTTTCCGAATGTTTAACCGAATTAGGCAGTGTGTTAAAAAATTGTATTGCTTCCTGTACAGGGTCGGTCTTCATTCTTTCCGTCCTTGGAGTTTTCACTGATAAATTACCCGCATTTCTTGTTGGAATATTGGTGGACTCACCAACAGTTCGAAGGATGTTTGGCCATTTGAGCTGTTTCGTTAAAATCTTATAAATCAATTTACCTCGTTCAAGCAGTATAAGTTTGTTGATATTTAGAAGCCCAGTTCTAGCATATACCGCTGAAGTTGAGGTAAGTGTGGGCATTTTATGAATTGTTTTGATAGCTTTGGTCATAAGTCTTTCAATAAGCTCAATGTTGTGTTTGGAAGTCTGACTCCACAACAATACTCCATATGTGATAAAGGAAACAATGTACGCATGGTAAATGGTAAGCTTGGTTTGTAAAGGTATAAATTCAAACCTTTTTATTACTCCTATCATAGGTGCCACTTTGCATCTGATGTTGTTGATGTGGTTTGCCCATGTCATTTTATCATCTAGCACCAATCCTAGATATTTAATTGAATTTACATTTTCAAGCTGTACCCCGTTTATTTGGATGCGTAGACTCACTGGACGTTTGTTCCTCTGCTGAAACACAATGTATTTAGTCTTATGGATGTTAAGAACTAGTTTACTTTGCTGAAGCCAGTTGAAATATCGTTCTAAATCTGCATTTATAGTGTTCTGTAGTGTCAATTCATCATTTCCGGAATAAAAAAGAAAGGTATCGTCCGCAAAGAGCACAATTTTGCAAGATAGCTGAATGTCCTGTATGCTGTTCACGTATAGCAGAAAAAGAAGCGGGCCGAGGATAGATCCTTGTGGTACACCGATATTTACTTCACATTCTCGGCTGACGTAATTAGAATTTTTGGTTACTGTCCGCCTATTTATTAGGTAATTTCTGACTAGTAGCTTTATTTTATCCCCAAATCCGTATTTACTTAATCGTTCTAGTAAAATTCCATGGTCGATGGTGTCGAAAGCTTTTTGTAAGTCAACGAAGATAGCTGCGGCATGATTTTCCTTATCCAGCGTAGAGTTTATAAAGTGCACTGCATCCAAGGTTGCCGCTAACGTGCTACTTTGTTGTTGGAACCCATACTGAATTGGGGCCAAGATTGAATTTTCTTCTAAGAATTGTAATATTCTTGAATTTATTACCTTCTCAAATATTTTGCTCATAATACTGGTGACAGCAATGGGGCGGTAATTAGATGGATTTGCACGATCACCTCCTTTAAATACAGGAGTGATTCTTGTTAATTTAAGGCAATCAGGGAAGGAACCAGTTTTAAGGTGTTATTATATTGAACTGGGGCTTTTAATTTTACTGGCTTGATGTTGGATTTAATCGCCTCCATAGTAATACTCGCGTCCTGGTTCTTCTTAGGCTTGATTATTATCCCTTTATTGAATTTCTTCTTCTCTTCAACGTTGGCCGAATTAGTTTTAACAATTGCAGCATATGAAATAGGTGCAGTTTCTTTTGAGACTGTACTTGATAACTTATCGACTTTCGTTTTTAAGTCGAGCATCAATCTCATCGCAGAATCAATTTGAGATGCGATTCGGTCGTCACGGTTTTTTTTAAAAAGTGAGTCACATTTTTTACAAAACCATTTTACTTTATCACTAAGCTTCATAATTGCCTCATACTCCTTCGGTTCAATATTGCCACACTGTGTGTGATACCATTTATCACCATTTATCACTTTTCCTCTTTCGCTACCTTAAACTATGTGTGTTAAATTGGTTTTCAAAAAAAAAAAAACAAAAAACAAATCGAACAATAACTGAAGTTTCGAAAATTTTTCTAGTTCGATTTTCTTTGGTCTCGTTTCAGCAATGAGCACATCACATGCAAAGCGGCCAAATGAAAATTTCATTTTGGTCATGGCATTTTAATTTAAAAGACAGAAAAATCTCTCTCAGATTGCCTAGGCCTAGGCAATATCGTAGAATTGTGTTGAGAGTATAGTGGAGGTGGGAGTGAGGGCAGGTGAGTTAGGGTTCGTAAACATGGTGTGGCTGATTGCAACCATCAGGATAACAATGCACGAGAGAAGATTGGAAATTAGATGAATAAAACCATGGAGAGCAGTGACAGTGAAAATGCAGAGATGCAGGACAATAGATAACAATTATCCTATACATACAATACCTTTCTACACATTTATCGCTACATTGGGGGCCATTTTAATTAACGTACCAATGACCAGTAGGCGAATTAGTATACGCTTATACAGGCTCAATTACTAGTAGAGGATGGATCCCAATACTATCCTGTGGCCTGTATTTAGAATTTTGGTTTTTTGTTTTCATGTGTTTTTCTGTCGTTTTCAATTGATGGGGAAATTCGTTGTGCTGTTTTTGTCAGTGAACTCAGTTTTGTATGAAATCATTTCGTTTGAGCCGAATCAGATAGAATGAATGGTAAACAAAAGCTAATTGAAGAAAATAATAGGTTTCGATCAATGAGAGTAACTTTGGATGACATTAAATTCAGTTTGTAATACCTATATATAAGTGTTGATGATAAAATTTTGTTTGTTGGAAAATTCTTTTTTTTTAACACTTAAATTTTTGCTAGGTAAGATGACTTCCGTAAAAATGAAAAAAAAAACGCATAGTACCATATAAATAAATAAATGTATAATAATGCAACTGATAAAAAATAATCAAAGAGAACATCTGCAAAATGTTCTTTTTGATTATCCTGATCCCGAACTCTAACGTGCGCAGTAAACCAGCACGTTTGTGAACGTAAAACAAATCAGTTATTCTATTTTTAACTGAATGAATGCTGCAAGAAACTAACTGATTAACTGGACACATTGTCTAGCATTTAGTTCTAAGAAAATATACTTTAGTCGCCAGGCCTGGTTGCAGCTAATGAAGGTAGAATACATTTGGTCTACATAACGAAATAAAAAGAGAAAAGTTAGAACATTAATCACT
>CAXBUK010000020.1:297500-312500 GCA_963978885.1 Nemotelus pantherinus
GCTTTTTGCCGTATGAAATGTGAATAAGTTAGCAGATTTTCATGAAATTGACACAGTAGCTGAACCTTACTTTAAACCTTGTTTGGTGGAAATTTATTTGAAAAATTCGATTGTTGCTGCCAGCAATGGCAATTTTTGTGTCTTTGGTTTTGAAAATTCGCTCAGGAAAATAAAACTTTTTGCCCTATAACTTCCAGTGCATTCATCAAATCAATACGAATTTCATATTATTGATGGAATTTTATATAAACATTATTCAGGTCAAATTTGGTTGAAAAGCCACGATAGGGTTGCCAGCTATTGTTGGTTTTGTGTTTAATTGCAATATCTTATTAAGCGATTTTATCGTAGAATTTTCAAATGGTAATAATATCGTAATGACAATAAACAGAAAATATTAAATTTTCGATTATTTGAAAAAACTCGCTGCAGGTAAACCTAAATTTCTTAATATTCCTATCACTTCGAATGTAATATAACAACGTGAAACAGATTTGGTATATTCTTGGCTTTGATACTGGCAAAAGGTTGCCAGCACGAGTCGGCTGTGTTACTTTTGTAGCAATAAATGCTAACAGTTAGTATTCAAACCGGAAACATTTACAATGACAATAAATAACCAATGCTTCAATTCCCAAAGCTCTGCAAATTTGTCGGATCGCAGCCCCAAACACCAACTTCAGTTACAGTGCTGAGGATTTTCTTCATTTTGTGAAATAAGCGACTGATAACGAATATAATTAACCCGTGTTTTGCTCTCATAAACGTTGAAATTCATGCCAGTGGTAATATCTGAAACCTTTCCACCATATGAGTTATAATGCATTCTTGAGACCAAAGTAAAACGTGGCGTTTGAAACAGTTTGGCCGTAATAAGCAGCTCATGTGGTGGAATATGCACTCAAAACCTGCACGATCCTTCTACTGTTCTTCGAACATTAGTGTTTTTAGTTTTTTCTCTTTCTCTCTTTTTATTTATCTTGTTATTTATTATTTATAAATTAGTATTAAACTAGTTCGCCTAAAATTCATATTTCTTTATATATATATATATATATATATATATATATATATATATATATATATATATATATATATATATATATATGTATATATATATATATACATGTATATATATATATATATATATATACATATATATATATATATATATATATATATATATATACATATATATATATATATATATATATATATATATATATATATATATATATATATATATATATATATATATATATATATATATATATATATATATATATATATATATATATATATATATATATATTTATATATAGATATATATATATATATATATATATATATATATATATATATATATATATATATATATATATATATATATATATATATATATATATATATATATATCGGCCAAATGATTAAGGGAGATAATCTCTGGAGTAGCTGATTCGATTGAGCTGAAATTTTCCGAGAACGTAGATATATATAGTAGGTAGGTCCATGACTTTCTCAAATTCAGATATCTTAAAGTTTTTGGCGGTGGTGAGCGTTCTAGTGAATTTTTAAGTACTCCTATATTTCCAAGCAGTGTAAATTTTTGTAAAAATAAAGTATTGGGAATGAAAACTATTTATGTTCTTAGCTTGTCTATGATAAAGAATTGCAAATTTTGAGCTGTGTGTGGGTGCTTAATAGCTAAAAGTAGGCAAGGTTTTTTTTTCAAATTTTGATTTGTCATTACTTCTGACAAAAATATTGGATCATCGTGAAATTCGCAGAGCGTATAAAAATTCAAATCATTGATAAATTTTAACACATCACCAAATTACCTCTATTTTCAGCACTCTAAAGTTCTGTTCACGAGAACTGACGACCGGATTATTCGATCATAATGAAATATACAGAACATGTTGGTATTAGCTAGGACCAGGTCTGATAGAAGCAATTTTGAAATGCGGGCAACCCTGTGGCAGTGGCCCCATTTTGAAAAATCTCTGACAAAAAAAAAGCTTTTTGGCCTATAACTCCCGAATCAGCCTTCAGATTTTAACAAATTTCACACAGTACTTGAATCTTATTTTATGTAACATTTGGTGAAAATTTGGTTGAAAAATTAGAATAGAGCTGCCAGCTATGGTGATTTTTGTCTCATAAATCTTGCAAATTTGCTCAGCAAAATAAAGCTTTTTTCCCTATAACTTCCGGTCCAGTGTAGAAATCAAAACGAAGTTCATGCAGTAAATGAACCTTAATGTGAAATAAATGTCGTAGGAATTTCGTACAAAAATAATAAAACTGCTGCTAGCTATGACACTTTTTGTAATTTTGTGGAATTTCTTTACTGAGCGATTATGACATTAGATTTGCAAATGGGAATGATCCTGCAATGAAAATTAACAACAAATATCAACGCTTTAAATATTTGAAAAGTTTTGAGGGTGGTTACCTTAAAATTCTTTTCACTCGTATACCTTCCAGCCCAGTGATTCAATCGAAACGAAATTTATTGGTTGGGTTTAACTTAACGTGAAGCAGATTTGGTATATATTTTGCTCTGCTGCTGACACAGGGTAACCAGCATTAGCCATTTTAGTAAATATTGCACCAACAGATGCTTCAACATACGTATCCATATGCAAAGCATTTGCGATAAAAATAAGAAACCAATTTTTAAATTTTCCGAGCTTTGAACATTTTTCGGATGGCAGCCTCAAACAACGTTTAACCGCTGAAACTTTCGATGAAATTCTCCGATGAGAACGAAATTCAAAGGATAAGTTGATTTAAGTATGAGCTTGTTATGGTAAACTTATTGCTGCTTCGTTGGGAAAATGTTGCCAGTACTGAACATTTTCATCATTTGTGTTATAGTTGAGTTTTTTTGCTTGAGATAAGGAATGGTTGATATGATTCTACAAAAAAGTGTATTACGTCTTTCCACACTTTTTTGTCACTCAAAGACAATTTCTTCAAAAATTAGTGTTTCTAGCGGTTCAGGTGCGCTAGAGTTTTTTAATTTTAATTGGGCAAATTTTGCTGATAGCTTGGGTCAACGAAATGCCATAGTAGTGACAAGAGTGTGAGATAATTTAGGGGATAGGTAGTTTAGTTATTGGATAACCGGAAGAAAAGTCGGAGGAAAAAGGATTATAGTGAAGGAATTGTAGATCTCAGGTTGATAATTAACGGTGTGGAGGAAGTGGATTTGGATTTGTGAATAGGAAGGGGTAGTTGAGTGGATTGTCTAGGCCGGTTCGCGTAGTTTCATAATAAAATGTCTAACATTTGTGGTTTAGGGAAGGTATCGGTAGATCGTGTCAGCAAAGATGAATAAGCGTACGAGCTTACCATTCGGGGTCTTGCGGCGGATACGGTGGAGGCAATGCGTAAGCAGCTGAGAGGAGTGTTGAGAAGCGAGGCTATTTTGAGGGAATCCTTCGCGATGGACACTTATCCTTTCTCATTCACAGAGGATCGGGAAGCGTTAAGTGCAAAGCTGACGGAAATCGTCATGATAGTGGAACCTTTTGTCGGAGATTTTCATTCAGGGGAATATGCCAAAATAAAAAGCAAAATATGCTTCGCCCTACGCTGTTTGGGCGAGATGAGGGGAAATTTGCCGAGGATGTAGATTTCCTGAGGCAAACCAAGGATCAACTTTTAATTGCAATGGGGGACCTCCTCTACAAGACAGGGGGCGAGATGAGCGAAGAATCGGATGAAGGGTGGACTCTTAACAGTGCAACGTCTTCAGCCCCAGGTACTCCGATACTTCAGCCTCCAAAGCCTCTAGACCTGCATAAGTGGGGGGGGGGGAGGGGAAATTCTATGGGGAGTCTCCTGGCTCAGTGAGCGCTTTTTTAGAGTGTGTGGAGGAACTGCGAGAAGCAAAAGGGATAATTTTGTCCCAACTGTATAGATCTGCGGTGGATTTGTTCGAGGACAAGGCTTTTATGTGGTTCCTGGCGAATCGGGCGATCTGCCAGAAATGGGAAGAGCTTGTGAGGGAGCTTCGAGCGGAGTTTCTTCCTGCCGATTACGATGATCGGCTCATGGAAGAAATCAGGCGGCGGATCCAAGGGAACTCGGAGTCGATAGAAGTGTACGTGGCAGCGATGGAGGGGCTGTTTTGCAGGCTAAGCAAACCACCAGGTGAAGTTGACAAGCTCAAGGTGTTACGAAAAAACATTGCGCCATTTCGCCAAAATCAACTGGCATTACGGGATTTTGACTCGATTGGGGAGCTGGTGAGGTTAGGACGGACTTTGGAAGCGACGATAACATCTGTAGAGTTCTTTACTCCTCCGCTTCATAGACGAGCTCACAGATTGTTAGAACCTGATCTGGCTTATTCGGAAACTGCGCATTTGGTGGTGGCTACTTTATCTGAGCAACGACGGACCGATACGTGTTGGAACTGCCGCAGGCCAGGCCACACGTCGAAGGACTGCGTGGAGCCTAAGAGGTGTTTTGGATGCATTCGGCAAGGGGCAGTTAAGACGGGGTGCCCAAACTGTAGCAACCAGAGGCCAAGTGGGCGTGATCAACCTAGAACACAGAACAGAGTTTTCATGGGTGGAGATAGAAGCCAGGGAAACGGTAGATGGGTTTAGTCGGCGAAGGACTAAGTCTTTCTTCTAGAATAGAAGTCGCGTTGGATAGTCAGCTGAGCTATCTACTTCTTAAATCTGAGGGGGACAGCCGATCCTCTTTAGAAGTGAGTATAAATGGACAGGTGTTCCTTGGGTAAGTGGATACCGGAGCATATAATACGGTAATTGGTGGTAAGGGCTGGGTATTGGTCAGCAGGCTTGGTGTTGAGCTTCAACCACAAAATAGAAGGGACATTCGGCTGGCAAATGGAATAGAATATCGGGTGGAAGGAGTGACCTGGTGCCCAGTCCAAGCACAGAAAAAGCAGAGGTGGCTTGATATTTTAGTGGTTCCATCCATTCCTCATCTTATTCTCGGGGTCGACTTTATGAGGATTTTTGGAGTGGTACTTAATATAGCGAAGCAGCAATCTGAGATGGTTGCATTGATAGAGGGCCTTAAGCCTAAGCAGCTGGTAAGCAGAGCCCATTTGATGGAAGAAGAAGAGGCACAGCTGCACGCGCTACTCGAGGAGGAGTTTGGGTTAATGGGCGAGGGGATTAGCTGTACTAATAGAGTAGAGCACATAATCAAGACCGATTTCCCACCAATCCAACAGCGGTATTATCCCGTTTTACCGGCTGTATAGAAACACATTGATGCGGAACTTAAGGGGTTAGTCCACTGTTAAACTGCTCCAAATGAACTTTTTTTTTAAACAACTACCAAAAAAAAACTATACAAGATATCGATTTGAAATTTTACATGCATCTTTACTGAAGTTAAGAGTTAACATTTTCATTGGAAGAAATTATTACAAAACAAAATGGTGGCCGCCCCAATGGATCGCCGCAGCACCGCCGGAAAAAAAAGCAAATTGCGCCTCGTAAATTCCTGGACAAAATAAGCATCTGTGAACAAAAAACCAAAAATATTTCATTAGTTTTGAGTATGAAGGACTGCACGGGCCTAAATTTAGAGCCCTAAAGCGATAAAAAAAATTTGGTATACTTTTGAATCAAAAAAAAGAATCAAAAATTTTTTTTCAATCAAAAAAATGTTTCCCAAATCGTCAAAATTTTTTTTTTTGTTCTAAATTTAGGCCCGTGCAGTCCTTTATACTCAAAGCTAATGAAATATTTTTGTTAATTTGTTCACAGACGCTTATTTTGTCCAGGAATTTACGAGGCGCAATTTGCCTTTTTTCGGCGGTGCTGCGGCGATCCATTGGGGCGGCCGCCATATTGTTTTGTAATAATTTTTTCCAATGAAAATGTTAACTCTTAACTTTAATTAAGATGCATGTAAAATTTCAAATCGATATCTTGTATAGTTTTTTTTTGGTAGCTGTTTAAAAAAATAGTTCATTTTGAGCAGTTTAACAGTGGACTAACCCCTTAATGAGATGCTTGACGCTGGGATAGTAAAACCGTCGTGCAGCCCGTGGGCTTCGCCGATCGTTCTAATAAAAAAGAAGGACGGGTCGTTCCGGTTTTGTGTGGACTATCGGAAGCTCAACAAGGTGTTGGAAAGAGCTGTCTACCCATTGCCTTTCATCACAGCTACATTGGATAAATTAAGAGACGCGAAATATTTATCTTCACTGGACATTAAATCCGCATATTGGCAGGTGCCGATGGCTGAAAATTCAAAGGAGCTCACTGCCTTTACTGTCCCCTACCGAGGACTGTTCCAATTGCGAAGGATGCCTTTTGGGCTACAAAATGCACCGAGAACTTGGCAACGACTCATTGACAGGGTTTTGGGTCCAGATCTGGAGCCATTCGTCTTTACTTATCTGGATGATATATTAGTGGTCACTCAAGATTTCGCCAAACATCTGGGGATCTTAAATGAAGTATTCCAACGATTACGCCTGGCCAGATTGAGGGTCTTTCGGGAGAAGTGCGAGTTCTGCCACTCGCGCCTATCTGGGCTATGTTGGGGACAAAAATGGGCTGAACGTAGATCCGGGTAAGGTAAAAGCGGTGATGGACATTCCTCGTCCAAAGGGGGTAAAGGAGGTACGGCGATTCTTGGGGATGGTTTCGTGGTATCGAAGATTTATTCTGGACTTTGCGACGCTGATGTCGAAGATCACGAACCTCCTCAAGAAAAACTGAAAATTCCTGTGGACAGAAGAATGCGAGGTTGTATTCGCCAAAGCCAAGACTAAGTTGGCGTCCGCACCAATTTTGACTTGTCCGGACTACAATCTACCGTTTACCGTCCAAACCGGCGCCTCAAATACGGGAGTTAGAGCAGTGTTGACTCAGGAGCATCCCGAGGGCGAAAAAGTGATCAATTACCTAAGTCATGCTCTAACTGGTTCCGAAAGAAAATATTCTACAACGGAGCGTGAGTGCCTCGCGGTCTTGTAGGCCATCGAGCAATTGAGGCCATACGTGGAGGGCACCAAACTCCGGGTGGTAGCTGATCATCACTTGCTGGTCTGGCTGAATAACCTAAGGGACCACAGCGGCCGTTTAGCACGATGGGCGGCGAGACTCCAACAGTACGATTTCGAGGTAGTACATCGCAAAGGCAAGGAACACTTAGTGCCTGATGCGTTGTCTCAGTCTACAGAAATAGCCGGATTAGATGGTGGTGAAGTCAGGGGAACTGCTGGATGGAGCGGATGAGGAGGAAAGTTGAGAAAGATCCGGGGCGGTATCCGAATCGGCACTGGAGCAATGACCATTTGTGGAAACACGTAGAGGGTAGATATCCGGAGCTAAGAGGTCTTTGAAGAGGGTAGTCCCCAACGCGCAAAGAAAGAGAGTGCTCGTGGAGTGCCATGACAAACCCACGGCAGGGCATATGGGAATTAAAAAGACATTGGATCAGGAATCACAGGAATATTACTGGGCAAAGATGGCTGCGGACGTAAGGCGATATGTTCAGCGCTGTAAGGTGTGCCAGGTGGTAAAAGTGGAGGAAACCACCAATAGGGTTTCGGTATCAAGGGCCGGAGAAGTGACATGCCCTTAGGACACGGTATGTGTAGATTTAGTGGGCCCATTACCTCGCTCGACGCATGGCTTCAGTTATATCTTGACTGTGTTTGATTACGCTACGAAGATGCCATTAATTTTCCCTTTGCGGAAAGCTACTAGTGCAGCCATGGTGCGAACCTTGGAAGAACACATTTTCTTTTTATTTGGGGTACCGCAAGCCATCATATGTGACAACAGGGTGCAATGCCGTTCGAAAGAGCTCAAGCAGATGGTCGAAGCCCTCGGAACCTAGTTAAAATTCATAACGCTATACCATCCCCAGGCGAATCCTGCAGAGCGGGTAAATCAAAATGTCAAGCGTCTGCTCCGTACGTACGTCTCGGATAATCATCGGGATTACATACAAGTACCAAAGATAGGTTGTGCCCTCCAAACGTGCACGCATGAAGACAAGAAGGTCACTCCATATTTTCTGAATTTCGGTCGGGAAATGACCATTCATTCAGGGAGCCCAGAGCATCCGGAAAGAGAGGTGAACTCTGCGTAGACAGTAAACATAACTACGAAGGCAAATATGATCCAAAAAGTAAGGGAGGAGGTGATCCAGTGACTAAAAAAGGCGTCTAGGGGATCGAAATCGCGATATGACCTACGACGCCGAGACGAGCAGTTCTTGCCGAAGGAGCTGGTGTGGCGGCGAAACTGTGTTCTTTCCGATGTAGCGAAATTTTTTTCGGCTAAATTAGCACCGGAATATGTAGGCCATTTTACGGAGCGAAAACAAGTCTCCGGTTGGACCTACGAATTAGAGGATTCCAAGAGTAAGGGTACGGGAGTATGGCACGCCAAAGATTTGAAACGGTACATGCTGTAGCTACGAGAACATTTTGGGGGCATCGGGACTAGGGTTAAGTCACAGTAAGTTTAAAGCAATAAGGGTAGCAAGTTAGTTGGTAGAATTTAGAATAAACTTAGGGATACCTAATGGAAGGTGAGAGAACCCAATAATGGAACTTATAAATGAAGTCTGGAAGAGGACTCGATTGGAAATTAATTATTCCGAACAGTAGCGTTAAGAAAGAAAAAGCATGTTAATTTAGTGGTGGCGGGTAGATATAATTAGATTATGAGAGGGTGGTGGGATTAATTCTGGGAGTAGTCAGGAGCGGTGGAGGGGAGTTTGTCAGAACAAGTTAGCTCGGAGTAAGAAATAGGAGTAGAAGTAGAGTAGTAACAGTCTAAAATATAAATTGTGAAGTGAAATGAATTGGAATATTTACTTCAAAGTTAGAATTTTATCGAGTAGATAAAATTCTAATTTTTTCAATAGAATTTTATCGAGTTGATCTTGTCACGGTTGACTGTATTTTACGTGAATAATATGTTTTAAGTGTGAGAAAAATAGAGGAAAAAAACCTCCACCGTCAAACAAGGCCGATGGAGGTTGAAGCGCAATCACCTCGGAATTATTTGTCGGTTTGTTAAATTAAGAAAATGATGTTTCACACTTGTATTGGTCACCGTAAGTTAGAGTTAAGAGAAGATACGTAATGCAAATAATGAATAATAGGGCATTAAATTGGGTCGCGCAATTTACATACAGCAAAGTGACACAAAAATCTACATATTCAACACGATTCATGACTACCGTTCAATTGTCTCAACTACTTGAAACACTAACAAAACGACATACGCAAAGATCTATGACACTAAATGTTCATAACAAAGAATGCTTAACCCATTAATTGATCAAAATCGCCAATACAAGTGCGATCGAGGACTGGTAACAAAAATATGCGGCTAAGATATACGGACGGATCACATCCATATAAACGCTTTACACCAGGAATTGACTCACAGTCACGCACGGCACAGCAACGCATGATTCAAATTGTTGATACCAGCGACTTCTGACCTAGGTCAATATATGACCTTTATCTGGCCAACCTTAAACGCACACCCCGAGCTATTAATCACAAAGAACCAAGCACCAAACCGAAAGCCAGGCACCAAACTGAGAACCAAGCACGGGGCTGAAAACCAGCCACAAAACCGTGAACCAGAAACAAAACAAAACAGCGTCATCAACACTCGTAAACTACCGGGTGTAATTGAAGGAATATATATATACTGCCGTAGGTTACTATCATGTGACCCAGATCGGATGAATAAATTTAATGTAAGCTAGCTAAGAATTTCCATAATTTCAAACGCAAGCTCTAAGTGTAGACGATTACATATCTGGAATGAAACCTTTAACGTTCAATTTATAACAAATGCCAGTAAACACTATTGACGCACCACCAACGTTTGAAGTTGTGAATTATCACGATCAGTCATCTGACAGCTGACGGTTGACAATCGAGTGGAAGTCTTGCTGTGCCGAATGTGGCCGTGTGGACAGCAAGTGGATCTTACACTCAATTGAGTGAAACTGAGCCCAAGGGAGTGAACCCAATTGGCCAGGGAAGTATCGATAAGGGTGAACATTTTAGTACAAGAGTGAAAGTAAAAAGGCTTTCTTTTTTGAATTGAGCTGGGTAAGGGTTTGGCTGAGAAGTGTCTGGGCTGGTGAGGAAATTAATTTCATTTATTTTTTCTGCGCAGATTTTCAATGGCCGAAACGTGAAATTGGGGTATTTGAGCAGCGCATGTCGACGACGTCAGTGTTAGTTGATTAATTATTTAAGATTCTTTTTTCTATTTTTATTACATCTAGATCTACATGTAGTTTTTAAGTACTATGGGATTGAATTTGCTAGATAAATAATTAAGAATTAGCTAAACGTTACTTTGTATCCGAGGTGTTTGATTAAAACAACGAAAGTGGTGTAAAAGAAAATAATGCCATTGTGATTTGCGATTTAATTAGTTTTGCCGGTGAATTCGGGTAAACACACGATGGTGAAATTGAATCTCGTCGCCCACTTCTCGCGTCAGAGCGACGTTTAGTAGTTTGGGTTGACTGAAGCAAGTGCCGCCTTCTCCCCTCGTTACGATAGCAAAGGTGCCCGAAACTGCCGCCCTTGCGTCCCAGTTGGGGATGAAGGGTTTTGGTACTCGTTAGTAGAATAAGGGCAACAATCTACTATTATACATCTGTTCCTCATGGAGGTAAAAATAAAGCAATGATAATATCATAGCGATAATTTGCTCTTACTAGTAAAATAAGCGGTATAATAAGTACCGTAAGCAACCAAAGACAATACCTCTGGCATTTTCACAAAACGAAGACCACCATATTAGTTTCAATTTCTCTAACCATTAGATTTTATTTCAATCGAATAATTCATTTCTAATTCCTAAAACTTTAATCCTTCGCTATTCAAATGTCCTGTAATCTAGATGACTGCTAGTTTTATTCCTTATCAAAGCTTCATTCTGTACACAAGGTACTATCAAAACTATCTATCACCGTTGAAACTCTCATAAAACATTTGTCTACTGGTGACTTGTATTCCTTTCGTATTCCAAACGAAAAGTTGGTAAAACTTTTTGAAAACTTTCACCTAGGTTAAGGTTCGTTCGTACGTATTACCACTGCACTTCCTCGTCTTTACTACGTACCTAGTTCAACTTAGTGCCGTCATTGTGTCAGCTGTTTCATGTATATTCAACTGCTGTGTATTTCGTCCAGCTTTTGACCTTCTGGTCATGTCAGATAAGATAAATCGTGACACTTTATAACCATTGCAGCGAAAAACTTACTAGTCGTCCACTTTGTACAACTACTGTACTTCTGTACAATGAATTGTACCTAGGTTAGTACATTGTTCAAGCAAACACTCATCCAGAGAAAACTTTGGCAACAAAGAGACAGAAAGATGGAATCAAAAAATAACGAATTAGTATCTCCGAGCAGGTCGTAAGCAGGACATCATAAGTAAACGGTTGTGGAAGGGGCCAAGATTGTTTTAAACCAGAAAGAACACACACACTGCCGACTTATTAGCTACAAAAAATAAACCAGCTCGTAACTTTCTTTGTATTAACTTTATGCTATGGAAGTGTTTGAGTTTTTCCATCATTCTTCAAGGACTGGTACACTTCGTTAGAAACTATAGGATAAGTTGTATGCTTTGCTCGGTGAGTTCTTCTTCCTTGTCTGGTTTCTGTTTACTTTTTGTGCTTGGTTGACATCTCAGCAAGCGTCCTGCCAGGAATATCTTGCTATTGGGTTATTATAATGTAGGTAAGATTGAACTGATGGCAAAAGATATCCGCGCTTAGATCGTTTAGCGTGGTTTCACATTCTCTAACTCAGTACTATGTTCCCATAACTTCTATTTACATCTGGCGTTGGAAAGTTCATTCGTCTTTTTTGCAGTTGACACACTGCAGGTCCTTTTGCTTTTTTTGGTGCTGTGTTTGTATGTTTTGAATAAAAATTCACAAAGTTTTACTCGACTACAGGCGAGGGAAGAATCCAGAATGAGACTCAAGAGAAGAGTGTCTGAAGTAAGTTTGAGATAAATAAAAAATGATGAGAATCGAAGCCAAGGTGCAGGAAAGAGGACTTTCGTTGAAAGAGGAAACCTGGCGAATATATAAAGAACTGAAAGATCTTAGCTAGGAAGTTGAGTGTGGCGTAACTAGTATCCAAAAGCTCAAGGGATATATAAGTCGGCTGTCGTCCCAGACGATTCAGCTGGTTCTGATGTGTTTTTTTTTTCAAAACAAGTGTAACTGTATGCTGGTTACACTATGTATACACTAACTGGCTCATGCTCATAGGACGAAAGGACACAACTTCGGAACTGAATAAACTTCTATGCAATATCTTTTCGCTTTTGCTGGTAGCTCCGGAAGCCCTTGATACGAGCAACGATGACGATGAGCTCATTCATATTGCTTCGTAGCGTTATTGCACTTTCTTAAGAAAGTTTATGGAAATTCTTTTGAAATATGCGGAATGCTATAGTTTCCGCGTTCTCTGGAGTGCAGATTAATAATGTAAATTATTCATTGCAACAAATTGAACAGCATCAATATCATGCAATGGCCATTAGGCTAAAGATTATGATTGGGTTGTACTTGATAGTTTAATTGAGTTTTGATTGAATATGAATGAGTTTTTAATTATGAATTATTTACAAAACGGAAGTTTTGATGAAAAATGTTGTAGTGAAATCAAAATAGCTATCAAGTTGGTTGATTCACAATTCTTGTTGCTCATTTTCTTTCTTTTTTTCCGAACTATTTCATAATCCACTCGCAATCAACATCCACTAACAATAATTTTTATTTACTGAACGAAGCGCAAATAACACAAAAAAGATAATTAAATCATTTTATAAAATATTACAACTCATTAATTGCGGTAGGGAAAACTTTAAAACTACTTGAGCAATCACCGTCTTCTGTACTGCCATCTTCCGTATCATCGCTACGTAATCAACGTCCATTCCTATCACTTTATTAATTTTTCAATATTGTTGCTAAGTAGCAACATAACAGCAATCACCAGCTGTCTGAAAACATACCATAAGCCCCACGCATATTGGCTGTATGCTCTAAGTATCTGTGTCACTCGAGATCAGATACTTAATCAATTTCTTTACAAGTGTGGTGGTTTTCAACAAATGAGTGGGTGGCACAAACAGTAAGTTGATCTCATGCCAGCTGTGATTAATTTTGAGAGATTTTTGAATCATTGACGAGACTACCACACCAAATTTATGTGGAGATTTTTGTATTTAAAGCGTAATGTTATCTGTAAATTATTACAATGAATTCAATTTTCTAGCTTTTCTGATACATTAAGGACTATAGCATGCAAGCAAGTAATCAAATGAAACCCGAGATTAAGATTAGCATATATCATTTGCGTAACACGGCAGTGTTGATGATCGAGGGTAACTAAATGTGTAAACAGATTTTTATTGGAGCGAATATTATTATCGAATGGAAATAAGACGATTCGAATGACTATTGTTGTGATATCAGTTGCAATTGATTATGATTTTGATGAATGAATCAAGCATTTGACCGGTATTCAATATTATTTACTTGAATAGCGTCAAATGAATTTTTATGGTAGAAAATGGATTTAATTTATTATTTATTTATTCACCAAAACAAGGTACAAAATCACACATAAATTATCAAATTTAAAGTAAAATGGAAAAGTAAAGTAAAGGAATAAGTAAAAACAAACAAGTTAAATAAGTAACAAAAAAAATTAAAAAAGGAAAAATAAATTAATAAATAACAATCAATAAATAATACATTGTCATATAAGCTATAGCTTAAGGTTTAGGGGTACGAATGGCAAGAAAAAGAGAGGATTTGAAGGATGATTTAGAAATCGTAAGGGAATATAAATTGCTTATGCTGTTGAATACTATGCAGCATCTATTTACTCACTCATTAGCTCCATATGTGGTCGAATGCGAATATTCTTTCAGGAAACGATTGGACCTGGTGTTCCTCACTGAGATATTTATCAAAATTTTACTATTCAGGAATTGTACATTAACAGCGCCTCTAATGACGTCGAATGTGAAGCAGGCCGATATCACCATTCTTCCGGAGGATAGTGTCGATAGGTTTAAATGACCCAGTCGGAACTCATAAGGATGGAGGCTATTAAAATCATAAGGGTTGTACAGTTCTCTCAGGGCGAAAAGTAAAAATTGTTTTTGTATTGACTCGTGTCTGTCACTGAGGGTGAAGAAGCAGGATTCCAGCTAATGCAAGCGTATTCGAGAATAAGACGTACAAGTGAAGTGTATAAGGATCTTGTGACCCACAGGCTACGAAATTCTTTGGCACGTCTTTTGATGAAACCTAGCTGTTTGTTCACACGAGAAAGTATTTTACCGTAGTGTAAAGTGAAGCGGAGTTTTTCATCTAAGATAACACCGAGGTCAGCAATGTTATCAACTCGAGTTAGCATATTATTGCCGAGGAAGTACGTATTGTGTGTGACCGTGCATTTTCTGAAAAAACTAATAACTTGGCATTTATTAATGTTGAGAGAAAGCTTGTTTACATTGCACCAATGATCAAGGGTATCAAGCTTGGATTGGAGAAAGAGGGCATCCGATTTCGATGCAATGGTCTGATAAAGTTTGAGATCGTCTGCGTAGAGTAAATGAGGTCTGCCTGCTAGGACGTCAGATAAGTCGGAAATAAATATATTAAAAATAAGTGGTCAAAGATGGCTACCTTATAGTACACCAGAGGTAGCACTAACGTTGTTCGATAAAAATCCTTGAAATTTTACACATTGTGTTCAATCGCGAAGGTAGTAGAGTAAAGACCCGGTTATACCGAATTACTGTAGCTTTAGAGTCAAGGTAGAATGGTCAACTCTGTCAAACGCCTTACTGAAGTCTAAGTGGACTGCTTCAATTTGGTAACATTTTTCCATTTTGCATGGAACGTCTGAGATTAGGATTGTCAAATTTGTGGTAGTTGAGCGACCTTTTCTAAACCA